>JALLOT010000457.1:0-17239 GCA_036939595.1 Thalassiosira livingstoniorum
TAAGCTCTTTTCAACTTTACTTCGAATTTACAAGTAAAATTGACTACATCAAACTACCATTGAAAAGTTTCTTGCGGTTTCCCTTGGCATCAGTAAAGCCGCAAATGGCCTTGGCCCTTTCTCTGCCCTATCAACTCTGTGCTGTTGCCAATGCTACCATGGTACACCACTGCCCTAAACTTCTGCGTGATATACCTCGGACACTGCTGGGGGTTCCCCCCACCAGCAGGAGTTCTGTGCCCCTGCACAAACTTTGATCCACCCCCATCAGGTCCGCAATAGGTTTAAACATCCGTTGGGAGGGGGCTTGTACCTTGACCTCTGTCAGCAGCAAGTTGTGACCTCAACTGCAATGAGCTCAGTCACAGCTTACTACTGTGAGGCAAGGTGGGAGCAAAAACAGGGGGGGCTTGCAAACCCAATCTCATTGTTAGCCATAACCACTTGTAATAGCAGCCCAGTTTCAAAGCCCTCACAAAAGTAGTTTGCATGATCATTGAACCATCTAGCAGTGGTATGCTTCAAGCAAATTAGTGATTGCCCCAATTGTGGCTAAGACTCTAGGTCAAGCGATAGCAGCACAGCCGGCTATCTCCGATAGTTGTAGTAGACTCACTATTTTGGCATGGTCCAGAGATCAAAGAAAACAATTCATTACTAACAAATTTATTATATCATCTACTGTTGATACAAAAAAATCAATCCCATCAAAGTTTTGCAGAACAGGGCTGAATCCCATCACATTTTCTACTGGTTTACTAATTGTTTTGATCAGACTACATTTCAAGATCTGCTAAGTACTCGATATTGGCAAAGCAGGTGCTTTATCCTTCAACTAATCCTAATAAGGTGGTTTTCGCTTTGTCACGCCTAATTCTTGTTTCGATTCTTCCACGTTGCAACTCACAGGAGTATGGTGGGTTCTAACACTGCATACTACTTAATACTTTTGAGAAACCATCAGCGAAAACATCGGACATGAAATGGAAGGTGTGAAGCAGTGCAAAATTACTCACATATTATGAATCCTTTTGCCTAAGGCACTCCAAATCATCAAGGACAAAGGACTCTTGAATCTAATTGGCATTACAAACAAGAAGTGATTGAAAAGTACAAGTGATATTTTTGATGGCAGTGCATGATGACATCTAAGGTATTAGAGATGGACGGACAACACAATGGAGCTCCCCATCATTGTCAACTTCTTTTCGTAGGGACTCATCCAGGTAGCCACAGGTGTTCTCGCACCACTTGTATGCCATTTTGATCTCAAAATCTCCCACTTCTTCAGTCGTGTTTTTTGCGTTGGTACGACATAGTTCAGATGTAGTCAAATTACTGCACGCATATGGAGTACTTCCAAACTGGCCATCTTGATCTTGAAGCTCGAGGTAAAGAAGAGAGTCAGTATCTTCACAGGTGCGCAAAACTACACAGCCAGGCCAGCTGCTGTGATCTCTAGCACTTTCGTACCAACCGCACGTAGCTGGACAATCTACGAGAATTCTCTTGGCACATGGTGCATCATTGAGATCAAAACACTCGTCATAAGTCATGTCAACACACTGCTTCTTTGGTCCATTGCAAAGTTGAGCGCTGTGCTTATCTTTGCAGTTCCTGTTTTTCGGATCAAAGTTTTCTGGGTCAAAGCCCACACCTATGCATATGTGGTTGAAAAAATGTTGATGCTTAGCAAAGCATGCGGTGCCTTCAGATGGCTCTGGCTCACTGCGCATCAAGTTGAGCGTCATCTCAAAAAGAGACCACTCTGCCTTGAACCCTATTCTTACTGCATATTCAAGATAGTCTGCTTCTGTTGGTGCAGCTGTCATTGCTTCGCGTAGACTTGTAAATTTTTCATCATAATTTATGGAATCTTTGTAGAAAGCTTGTGATACCCATTTCGACATAAACTCGATGCTACTCAAAGCCAATGCATCAGCGAATGTTAGGTTGTCCATCTGCAAATACAGTGGCGATAGTATTCACTTTGTTGGAACTCACCTATTCCAAGGCAAAATGTCAGCAAATGCAGAAATTCCTGGAGGAGTCCAATCACCTTCAGACACCCAGAACGGCCCTACAAGAGTGAACTTAAATTCTGTTACGTCTAAATTTTGATTTCCCAGTAAAGCTTCTCGCTGTATGGCAACATCCAATCCCGCTCCAAATAAGTTACCATACGAGGTGGGGTGAAATTCAACCTGGCTGAGTTTTTTCCACAGGGGTGAATCAAACACTATTTCATTTGCCGGCATGTTTTTAAAATCAGGGAGTGAACTGTTGGACGGTCCAGCACATTCTTCTGTGGATCCTTCCCCTCTATGCTCCCAATATCTTTGAGGACTCTTATCATCATCCCAATACCCCCATATGTGCAATCTAAAGTCCATTTCACCTCGCACTTGGGCATCGAACAATTTCTTCTTGCGGAGCAATGCAAGCATATTATCGGGATAGTAGATGTAGGTGTCAGTGAATACTTTCCGACCAAAATGATTTCTATGATCCAACAAAACATAGGCATCTCTCATGGTTTCTTCAATTCTCTTGGTTTCTTCCATAGTGAATAAGGGCCGTAAGTGAGGCCAAATTTCGCGCTCATTTCTTGTTGCTTCCATGAAGTCAAGTAAGCAATGGATTTCAGCAATTGTTTGGGCTTCTTTCGCTTGCTCGTGAAACTTCTTTCCGTCTCTCAACAGATCGGGATCCATTATGTGATTAGCTTGTACAGAAACCCCAACCCACCGTGAACGAGGTGCTGTGAACCCAACATTAAGGAAAGACCCAATTTTGATGTGGGCTTGAAACCTACCATCATCTTCTCCAATCACCAATTTTGCAGACCAATCAAAAAAATTAGCTAAAAGGAAGCTGGCATAGTCGAATTCTTTGCTGTATACCCTGCATTGTGCGCAGAGAAAAGAAATGTTAATAGAACAAAATTCATACAGTTTTTACAAAGCTGCAACAAGCACGGATAATCCTCACCATTCTGAATCACAAAGAGAAAATCCAATGTCTTCTGCCATCCTTCTACGGCAGAATCGTCGCAACCACGTTCGAGCACGCATTTCAGCGCTGTCATCACTTAAACCAATTAAATTCAGTGTAGGCGGCTCAGCTTTGATAAGTTTGTTCCACAAATACATGGATGGACTTGGAAGGGCATCACCTGCAGCACTCAAAGGTATTGCGATTCCTGCACTTGGGCAAGTAGTATAGCAATCACTCTCTAACTGACGCCTGTTAAATATTTGTTCTAGCTCCAAATCCTCAATTCTCTGTCGGATTGTTTCCTGAAAAGAATCCCAGTAAGGAAATGAGGGAGCAGTGCATACATTGAAGCTAAAGGGACAGTCACTGACAACATTGCAACAAACATGATCAGAATTCGAAACTTAAAAAGCACAAAAGATAGAAAAAGAAATCAAACGTACGGAATCCCTAATAGTTCACCCTCCTGAAGTCCAAATGCAGAACGGAAGAATCCAATTAAGTTAATTCTGATAGTTGTATATTCCAAGCAATCTACACCACCCTTTAACAGTGACAGCAAATCATTTTGAAAACCATTGATATTTTCCATCACTTTGCTCAGAACATCAACAAAATGAGTTGGGACACTGTAGTCAACACCTCTGATTGATAAACTTGGCAAACTTGCATTGACTTCTGGAATATCCACACCAAAAGTGTCCAAAATCTCTGGAATGCAAGAATTAACATCTGTGCATGTTGGATTGAAAGGGATCTTTTCCTTGAAATCATCGAAAACTTCAAAGAGCCAATCAAATAATTCGTCGATGTAGCCCAAGTCTGATAACCGCTCAATGATGGTATAAATCTCTACAACGTGGTAGTTTTGATTAGTAAATCGCAATCGTGAGAGGGCTCTAGTCAACTGAATACAGAGAGAATTCAAGTTATTTACCTTCTATTGCCGCATCTATCTGATCTTTAATGAAATCTAAAAATGAGAGACCCATATCAAAAGATGGAAGAACACTCCCAACTACATTGAAAAGTGACTTTAAAATCTGCTCAACAAAGTTTTTAACAGTGTCCCACATAAAGCCTAACCCTTTAATGCTCTTGATTTTTCCTTTGATGTTGTCCATGAATTCTCCCAATCCTTCCAAATCAGTGCAACGCTTATTTTTCCAACACAGCCATGGCTTTTTGTAAAATTTCTTTTTCTTCCAACAGAAAGTTGGCTTGCCATAGCACAGTTGGAAGTCAAATAGTGTTTCAATGAAACTCAGCTTATCCGTGAATCCAGCAACACCAGTCAACATGGAGGCAAACTGGTTGAAGACATTGAATACTCCGATTGTCATAAGCCCCTTAAACATGTCAAGAACTGAGAGGTGAGGTTTGAGATCTTCAATCAATCCCACCGCCAAACCGACTTTGTCAAGGAGAGATTGAATCCATTGCTGCATTCTTTCGTAGTGTTGAATAAAAATATCACCCTTCGCAAAGGCACAGAATGATGTCCTTGTTACGAACTCGACCATTCCAGACATCAAATTAACACTACTGATCATGCCATAGGAGATTTCCTTTGCGGCTGAAACAAAAGATTCAAATGGCTCAATCACTGCAACACACATGTTATAAATCTCAACAGTTGGTAAAGGAAATAATTGAAAACTCTGCTTGCCAAAAATAGACATAACTCAAAAAAACTCACACGTGTCGAATGCTTCATTTGCCTCACCCAACTTTTGTTCCGCATCTTTGAGTTTATTCGCAACCTGCAAGTATATTTTTAATTCTTGATGAGGATGCCAATGAAACGGAACCAATCACTATCAAAAATGAAATGGTCTGGCTCACCATTTTTGTCCTTCCAGACAAGTCAGTGCTTTTTAGTACATCCCCAACATACGGCAGCGGCTCGAACAGTTTTAGGATCATACTTAGCATGAGCAAAGTTTCTGCATTGCTGTTTGCATCTTGGGATAGCACTGCTACAATGTCACCCACAGAGGTTACCATGTCAAGAGATTCCGATAAAACATCTAACGTTTGATCTACTCGTGGCTGAAGCCTGAGAATGTCTCGTTTGAGTCCTGCGAATTTTGCTCGAAGAATCCTGCTGAGCTTTCCTTCTGCTGAAAACAACCAAAACTGAAAAAGAACTTCGGGGTCTGTGATTTGCTGAAGCAATATGTCTGGCTTGACTGATATTTCGGTTGCATCAACCATTCCTCCTGGATAGTACCGACGCCAGTGCTGTTCCGTATCCAGGTCTTCATTGCATTCCTGTTGAGTACCATCTGGTGGTTCTTGCCCAGGGATACGAATACAATAGATTGGACCATCTGGCAAGCCAGTCGCAACATCGATCAAGTTCCACTGGAATATATTGCCTTCATCACCACCAACGACAGTTCTCCAATAAGTAACGTTGTCAAGAATGCCTGTCTCAGGTGGCACACAATGAATCAGGCCAGTTGGAAGCTGATCCAGGTCCCCTTCATAGGTGAGTGGGTCAAGTGTGTAGCGAGCAAGACATTTTGGAGGAACAGTGGCCCAAGAATCTGCTTGCACAAGACGCGCATAGTTTCCATCATAGTAGTACACCCACTCAGAAGCTAAGTCGCAATCTTCGAGGCCTGTGGCTTGGTCATTGATGCAATAAGTATTGCTCTCGACAGATTCAACTTTCATAGGCTGGGTACGCTCTCTTGTATTCAATCGACATTCTGAATATTGGGAAAATCTTGCACGACTATCAGAACAAGAACCGATTTCAATAGAATTCAGTTCAAAGTTAGCAGTTATGCACTCGATCTTGCTGGATGAGGGAACAATTATCATTCCCGTATCCTCGTCGTATATCCATTTCTGGAGGTCAGAAGACGAACTTCCTTCACAAGTCTGAACCAGAAGTGAGGCATCCGAGATTGATGCGCGAGAAAGACATTTCATATGATGACAATCGTTCACTCCCTCGCAATCAGTGTAAAAGATTTCCCCTCCGTTGCCACCACTTTCATCAAAAATGTGTATCCACTCTACACTTGTTTCGTCACAGGGAAGTAACGATAAATCGGCTGCAACGCACATGTTTGGATCATCAACACTAGATAGTTGAACAGGGTTGGAGGCAAATGCAAACAGCTGGTTTGGCATTGTTGCAACCTCGTTGTCATACCTTTTTTAGTTTCGGTAAAAATGAGAATGTTAATCACATCAAAATTTAATTCCTGATATATCATTCGTAACGCAATACAATTCAAATTTCCCACATACTCACCCACACAGAGGACCATAACTACGACTAATAATGGACCTAGTAGTTTCGGACGATGTTGGGGCTTGACATTCCAGCTCCATTTCAAAGTGTTCGTGCATTGAAGTCAAAAGATCAATGGCACTGCGCTGTGTATGCCAGCAGGCTGTCTTGTTGAAAAGCGTGGTATAGATACATGTTGTTGTGTTGGTTATGATGTTTTCCTCCCATGTAACTACACTCTGACACATGAAAGTGGGTGGATATTGGCACATGGTTGTATTTTCAATGGTCTCGTAGAAATAATATGGGATGGGAATACTGGAGACAAGGCTACAGTCGAGTGCCTCAACAAACTCTAAGTTGCAGTCATCTTCCCATGCAGTCCATTCTTCCAGTAGTGTGCCATTTTCAAATGTTTTTATGACAGTTGTTTTTTCGCAATCTTCTGCTGTAATAATTGAGGTACAATTCGGTTCGTCCTCTGGAATGATCATATTGCCAAACACATCGCCTTCCACATTCCAAAAACTTTCATCAGTCAATGGGTTGATCGTAAGACATCCACTAGAGTTGCTTTGGGCCAATTGATTGGGAAGGTAGTATGCTAATGTGAATCGTCCAGGATGTGTTGTGGAATCTCGTTTTATTAATTCAATGACATTACTTCCAATACAAGATCCAAGGACAACATTCTGGCAGGATGGAATAGTGTGGAAATTGTCTTTAATGACATCCAGTGTGAATCCTAGTGGTAGCTCAGAAAATGTTCCATCTGATGAAACACATTGGCCTGTCCTCATTCGGAATCTGAGAAGAACTCCATTAACAGTTTGCTCGACAGAAATTTGTTGAGATTTGAAGGAATCATCGTTGCCGGCTAATGCAACAGACATTTCTAGTGCTGGGAAATCAGTATTTGATGGTTGAATGAAAAGAGCAACATCATCTTGGGGACCAAAGCCTGCGCGAATCAAACGTCTCTTTGTGAATAAAAGAGGAGTTGCAACTGAGGACTCTTGCCTGTAATTCCAAGTGTGAAGGAATGCCGAACAGTATTGGTTGTCCAATGAATCGCAGAGAGCAGCACCTGTCCCAAGAAAAGAGGACACAAGTTATGGAAGGAGTGGGATAACAGATTGGGTAAGAGATGAGATTCAAAATGGTGAAAAACATGTATTGCATGTTGTCTACTGACAATCTTGATAAGTCAACCCTTTCAGAATTGCGTAAGTGGATTGTGGTTCACCAAACCAAGTAATTTGATCAATGAAAGTTCTCCCATTAACAACTGCTGACAAGCCACAATAGTCTCCATACCCATCTTCATTACAATAGCAGTCGTCCAGTTGTTGCGCTTCAGATAAAACAAAATTAAAAAAGTGAGTGAAACTCATTGTGAGAAATGATGAGACAAAAAAAGCAAAATGATTGCTGGATGGTGGTTACTAACCTTGGGCTTCGAACAACTTGCATTCACGAAATTCAATTTTATCACTTGAAGAATCAGATCCATACAAAAAGTATCTACAATAAGGGTGGGCATCACAAAGTGCCAGACATTCGTACTCCTCCACGTCAAAAAGTGGACTTGATGTGGCAATCAAATTCAAAAGACAAGTGTTTTTCATCTTTTGGTACGGATATTTCTCAATGCGAAAGTAAAATTTTTCGTCTGTTTGGCAAGTTGCGATTTCGGGCAAACTTCCTTCGACAGGATGGCATAAAAACGGATCTTGGTATTGATAACCCAAACAATTGTTGCCACACATGTCCTGACAATAATCTTCTGAGCTCACTTCCTCCCAGCCATCAGAACCCGTCAGATTGAAGCAATCCCTCATCTCCTTGAATTCATATTTGTTAGTGCCTAGCTCAATTACATCCTTGTAGCTGACAAATCGGAAATGGAAGAAGCAATTTGAGCGAAAGAATGAAACGAAAAGACAATCATTTGGATAGTGGTTGATTTTACCTTATGTAAAGTGTTCGATCATTATTCAGCAAGCACTGGGATGGATGCAAACAGAAAAGTTGTTGTTTATAGTTTTGCAATACACGGTCCAGTGAACACAAGCAAAACAATGCAAAACAACACTGTACTCACTGGCATGCTAAAATCAGATGAACGATACAAGGCACACTCTCCATCCTTGTTGTGCTCTAAGGCCAGGCATTGTTTGTCATGATCACACAATGCCTTACAAGCTTCAAGAGGCATGTCAGACAAGACATTCCCGATCATCTCGTTGGATGGAATACAAAAGTCTTGACCAAGTCTCACAAAGAAAAAGACAGAATAGTAGACATAAAAGTCACCCAGCGGCTCCGAACCTGAGCAAAAACCTTCACCATAATGCTCATTATCGTACAAAATGCAATCCCCAGTTGTTTGATCCATTCGAAATGATCTTCAGCGCAAAGAACAACAAAAATTGTAAAGTTGGTGACGACATCAAAGCAGAGAGGAGTATCAAAACTGAAGATATTAACTTGCCTACAATTGAACCACGCTTCGCACAAAGCTGCACAGCTAACGAGTGACTTGTGATGGAAGACTTTGCTTGTTTGCATCTCTTCATCCTTGAGGCAAGTATCATTTCTCTGAGTGAAACGACCTGGAGTGAACATCACGTACGTTTCTTCAGTAACTCCAAAACAAGAATGAGTTAGAATAACATCACCCCCGTAAAGCTTGCAATCTTTTGAAAGTCCTTCATTGTAAGTAAAGATATGACAATCCAGATTTCGATTGCATCTGGCAGCACAATCAGAAGGGCTTTGGGTGGTGAGTCTACTGTTCAGAGGTAGTATAGAAGAACCTTCAATGCAAAAACCAGATGCATGGGCGAAGTCCTGATCTACATCGACAAAAGATTTGACATCAACGTAATGATTTTTGGGAGGCACGGGCTCCGTGTCGACATCAGCAAATGCAGTTTTTGGATAAAGTTCACACTTCTGATCCCCATACAAGAGAGCTCCACAAAGGTGATGAGATTCGCACAAGGAACTGGTATGAATAAAATGAATGAGAAAAGGCTCGCAGGAATAGCAACCAAAGCCAGAGATCGAAACGTGAGACACTTAATCTTACCGACATTCATCTACATCAAAAACTCCATCAAACTCAACGATTTTCTGTGAGCCTGGCCAGAAGCCGTTGGTAAAGAGTGTAACATCTCGAGCCACAAAAATTCCTTCTGTTTCGTTTGATTCAAGAGACACAATCCCGCCTCCAAGGAGGATACAGTTTTTGATCTCCGTCCGCTCGTCAAATAGAATTGCTTCGCACACATCAAAAACATCACAAAGTTTCTCGCAGTCAGGTCGCATTTGCACGCTTGCCTCGTGATACACTGTGTCCCCAAAGACAGAATATTTTGGTTCCTCGTAGTAATCTAAATGAAGACAAATGTTAGGGAGTTTCGATTATTTTCAATATACCTGAACACTAGAAACTTACGTTCCAAACTCTCTATGTAGACGTCTCCTAGAGCTGGACCATTACACTCCTTGAGCATAGCCAATGACCGCATCTCGCACTCGTCATATTCTGCTGACTCCTTGAACGAAATTGCTTGGCATTTCGGATCTTCAAAGCATTTACGTTTACACTGACTAAGAGTTAGATTAGTGGTGGGGAGACGTGTTGAGCCAATTGATGCAATTCCTGATCCACCTCCACACATTTGGGAAGGATCTCCACTGCATGAAGATGTGCAGTTCAAAGGCAAATAGACTAGTTCTGTATAGAAAGAATCTGAATTGGAGCAGTAACAATTTTCCTCACTAACTGCATAATACAACTTTCCAAGATCCTTGCAGTGCTGCTGACAGTGATGGGGGGTCAAAAGAGCATAATCTGCTTGGGGGACAACAGCAAATGAGACATCGACAGGAAACTCTGCTGAAACTGATGGTCCGTAACAACCAATTTCAGCAACATCCTCGAACTCCACAAAACACTGGCCATTCGCAGGAACCATAGCATCACGTTCTCGATGTGACAGGCCAACGAATATCTGGCTCTCATTTCCCATGCAATTATCACTGATAGGCATCAATGCAATATCTGAGTAGAGCTCGCACAGCAACAACCCATTAGGATCTATCTTTGGGACAAAATGTGAGCAAAGATGGTGAAAATTACAAGCTGCTTCGCAAGCACTTCCAATTTCAGAGTGGAAGTAAAGGTCCATGTTTTGCTCTACAGGATCGCAATCCCCAATGTTGATTCCTCCCCCAAGAAGCTCGCATTCTCCGATCTTATCCAAGTTATTTGGTCCAGTGTAGTTGACATAATAGATAAAACCAATGCAATTTGATGCCATGTCGCAGCGAAGGCCACAGTCAGCAGGACTCATCACCCCTCCAGCATCCCCACTGTTGATCAGAGTTGATGACGTGCATGATTCAGGCCAGTGGAAATAGCCATAAGAATGTTCTACGAACTCAGGCTGGATTACTGTCAGTCTTTCCCCAGCGTAGCAAGCTGAAGTGGATAAGAAAGTGCTCCCTACATCAACAGTCGTTGCTTCAAGTACAAGCACGTCTTCATCTCTGTCATCTGCAGAGCTCATGACAACACTCCCAATGGTGCAGAGTGAGGCGTTGGTAGTGTTGTCGAATGGGGAGTACTTAATGGCGACACAATCTTGATCAAATAGGCAGAGAGACTTGCATTCATCAAAAAGTAGATTAGTGACGGATGAAACTTCTTCTAACTGAACGTCCTGATTAGATTTTGAGAAAGAGTCTGTAACATAGGCAACATGCAGTTTAGCACGAATCCCTTCATCACACTGCTCAAAGAGTTCATCAACCACAGTGATCATGCTATGAAGGAAGCAGTTGTTGAGAAAATGCATTTGAAATTCTTCGAAAGTAAAGCCTGCACAGCTTAAATCATCGTCACATTTTTTCTGGCAACGCTCAAGAGTTTTGATGTTGTAATCAGCATAATAGTCATTGACTCGACAAGCGTTATAGACCATGTATCTCTTGTAAGGGAATGATGAATCGACAGAAATGTGAAGTCCTGTTGATGTCTGAACACGTCTAAAGTCGTTACCCGCAAAGAGAGAGCAGTTGCCACCAGCGATGTCATTCGCGTAGAATGAGGAGCAAAAAAGAGTCTTCTCACACAGCGCAATACACTCAGACACGTTTTTGTTGGGATGGATGGCAATTGTCCTACTATTCTTCAACAGCTCTCCTTGAACTTCAAGGAATCCTTCTATTGTATCCGGCAGATAGGGTATATAAATAATCTCGCTATCAGCAATGGAGCAGTTGTCGTTGAAATCCAGGTCAGCAATGAGGTTGCAAGTAGTCTCATTCTCGAACTCGTTCACATCGAGACGGAATCCCTCACAGGTTCTGAACCAATCGCAATACATCTTACATTCTTCTAAAGACGCTCCTTCGAGAGGCTCCAATGGACGAGAAAAGGCAGGACATGCATGTACCATCTGTGATATAATTCCCAGAAAAAGTTGGCTTTTGATTATAAATGTATTCCTAAATTGAAACGTCCAGTTGGATACTTACCGTATAGTCCATATTGCTTTGAGGTTTGTAATAAACACTGTTCACAGCAGAGCAATTCCATGAGCAATAATCATCGCGAAGACAAAGATCGCACTTGGGATCACTTTCTTCGTCAAAATAGACAAGAACACCAGAGCAAATGAATTTTTCCTCGCAGAGCTCCTGGCATTGCCAGCTGTCAAGCACTAGTGTTTCATCGGGTGGATCGCTACCATGGCAAAGTGGATCATCTTCATCATCTAAAGCCTGATAGTTTCGAATAGCATCCAGCAGTACAACTTGGCCGTCCATGTTCTCTTGTGAGGGTTCAACGAAGTCTTCGTACAATGAGAGGCGAGAGAGCTCGAACGTCGCATTTTCAGCATTCTCCAATCCAGTTTGGTCGAAAAAATTGCAGTACATCAAAATGGAGTATCCACTGTCCTTATTTTTAAGGAGTGTGTGGTCCTTCAGGTCAGAACTGGTGATTATGGCCTTCCCTGCATTCAAAAGGAAAGGAGGATCCAATGAAGGGCAAGAGACTTCGCATCGTGTTACTTCAAGGAGTCCTTCTGCATCAACTTGAATAGTTGTATTATTTTGCAGGCAGACGCCTTCAAGAAACAACTCGGTAAGCCAGCCCACATTGATATTCAAAGCTGTGATTGATGAACCTTCAAAAGAGTTGTCAAAGAGTTTCAGGCCCCGGTTTGTTGGGATCTGCGTTGAGACAAAGAAACATCTTAAGTAGGAATGCAACAAAAAGAACAATTGAACCATGTCAACAATACTCACGTCCACACTTCCATTGTCGACGAAGTCCGATTCCAAAAACACAGAGAGAGTGCGAAATGGCTGATCTTGTGGGGTAATTGATAACAAGAGACTGTGCAAGTCATCCAGGGAAGACACATTCTGGGGCGAACTCGTACATGCTTCGCGTCCATCACTGTTTCCGTTGTCTGTAGAAATGTAGACGAGCTTCCTGCAATCAATGGCATTAATAAGGTCCAATGCAGCTGAATCAGTTTTGTTTTCGCCCATCAAGAGGCCTGCCTTATCTGCAACTTCATAGCAGACATTGATGCAGTCAAAAAGAGCTGAGAAATCAATCTCGGATATCGGTTTGTTGTAGCGAGTCACTTGGATACCCTTCACTCGTGCCCCTTCGCCGCCCGACATGATGAAATCAGTGGGAAGTCGATAATTCTCGTCAAGACGCAGCGATACTTGAGAAATATCAGTTCCAAATGAATACTTGTTTATGCTAGATGACATTTCGCTGAGTTGAATATCATCAAGAGCATTTCCGTCCCTTTGTACTTCTATCATGAACGGCTCACCAAGTGAAGGGTGGTTCCATGAGGTCAATCGACGGCAGCCATTTTCAAAAAGTTTCAAAGACAAATCACGAAACACTCCGTCAGTCTGAAGAACAATACAATCAAGAGACTCATCCAAGTACATCAAACTACGCCCACAGAGTCTATAGTCAGCCTCGTTGCACACGTTGAAGTCCAAACAACGTTCAAACAGACTGGCCGGAATCCTGATGGCGAGATGATCAGTCAGTGTTTCATTTCTCAAAAACAAATCAACATACGACACACACACAGAACCATTTGTGTGGATTTGAATTTTGGAAGGAAGTGCATTGATTGTTGGGTTGAAACTCCATTCGAAAGGCTGTGACAAAGGTTCGTCATATGAATCAAGGGCAACTTGTAGATCGGCTTGAGTGCCACTCTCGAGACCAACAGCAACAACAACCGCAATCGGCACTTCATCTGTGACAGAGTATGAAAAAGTAATGTCTGTTCCATTTTCATCCTCGTACATCAAGTCTAACACCCACACACACGCTGAGAGTTAGATGCAATGCAATTGAATAAATCGAAAAAGAAAAACATGAAAAGGATCTCACCATCTTGGAATACGGTTAAATTGCTGCCGACTTGGATTGGCAACCGATCAGGATCCACGAGCCGATGAAAAAGTTCCTTGTGGGTGAAAATGTATTGACTGCTGAAATAGCTTGTGTATTGCCGCCCAACGATTGCTTCTTTAATTGTTGAAGCGCAGATTACACGAGTGAAGTCTTCGCATGCAGAGTTGTCGGAAAGATTGTTTGGGTAGGAGATAACGGTTCCCAGGTCGTCCAAAGCAGAACATGTTTTCCCTGAAATAGGAGATATCCATCCCGTCTCTTCGTGACGCAACAACACACTTGCCACTTGAGAGGTATTCATGATGTCTTCGTATTTAGGAAGAAAGCCGCGTTCATAAGAGGCACATGTTTCCGACGCATCATCGGCCTGGTCCGGTAGTTCAGGTGAATGCAAACATAGATTTTCACCTTCGATCACTTGAAAATCGTAAGGACATCTTGAAAGATCAACAACTGTGCAGTGCTGGAAGATCATGTGACCTGTGGCATTGATTGAACCATCATTGAAGGAGACGGTTACATTCTTGAAGCTCAATCGCCCTTCAACGCGCCTCTCCCCTTTGACCCAAATCGTAGAATTTTCAGATTTTCCTAAAAACTCCACAGCACATCCACTCTCCACATCAAAATCGAATTCTAGTTCGTCAGCAACTTCAATAACAATTGTCTTGCCGCATGATGCTGATGTCGATGATGCATTCACATCATACTCACGAGGCCATACGGGAACCGTCACCTTGTCTTTCTTGATTGAATCTTGGTGCTCTTGACTGAGGGTTGTTATCCAGTCTCCATCTAGGAAAACAAGAGCGTCCATTAGCGAGTCAATTGGACCTGTTGAATACAATATTGGGGATGAAATCAATTTTAGATGGATGAGGTATCGAAGCTACAATCGTTCTAGCAAACAAAGTCTCTTTACCTGAAACGCACAAGCCGAGTACATCATCATGATCATAAATACCAACATCAATGTTGGCCTGAGCGAATGCCGGCGGGAGCAATTTGTTGCTGGGCTGTTCTACGTAGGGCCAGAAATCGACACATTGACCGCCAGAAGTTTGTGAGTCGGCTGGAAGCGTGAGACTAGACAGACTTGGGTAATCTTCTTCTGCCACATGACTACCGCCGGCGGAAAACATCTTGAATACCTGGTTTGGAGATTCGCGCTTTATGGCAGTTAATGTGCACACTTCCAGGAGCTGGGAAGGATGAGTTTGTTCTATTCTAAAACACGCAGCTCCATTCGCTGAGCAACCCCAGCAATCTGACGGCTCTGGACAAGAACACAATTTGTCAATGCAATGATCCGAGAAGCACGAGACGTTACTTTTGCAAGTGTCGCCGAAGTCCAAAAGGTCTACGCATTTTCCTTCATTTGGATCGTAAACTTCATGGAGTTCGCAAATTTTCGGCTGGCCCAACCTGCGCTCATGGTGGATCTATTAGGAAGAAAAAGAACGCAGAAAATAGTCAGCCGTTGCCTACATTGTGTTCTTTGGAAAGAAGTCAATTTTCATCCATTCATCAATATCTCACCTTATGCCCTCTCTGGAGTTCATGGAAGTTGGTACCTCCTGCAGACAAAGGGGTCGTAATACCTATTGGCAAACAGAGCATGACAAGGAAGCAGAACTCGACAGGAGCAACAACGATTGAATAGCGTTGTTTCGCGGTTTTTGACTTTTGAGAACGTCGCCATTTTCTCTGAGTCTTCGCGATCATTGCTTGCAGTACAAACGTGGAACGAAAGAACCGACGGGCAATGTTCCAATTGCGGATTGACTTTGACGAGGCCATTTGAAGACAGTCGATTGGAGCATTCGATGCCAACCTATTGCGGACATCGCTTCGTTGGAAATGGTTTTGGTGAGGCCATGCATCAGTATTTTCATTTGCTCGATTTTTCATCTGAGATGGAGTGATATAAAACATGAAAATAAAACTGTTATAGAAAGAGACGTTTGTGCAAACTAAAATCAAGAGCTTCACTTACTTTCTTTTTGGAGTTCTGTTTCGAACCATACAGAAGATGATTTGTGTCAGATAGAATTATTCTATGTCGAGAATGATCTGCAAACGGGATTTCTCACCTCACAATTACTGATTTTTAGAATGAATTGCTCTTCGTCGGGATTATAAATCTTCGAATTGAGCAAGCAAAGATTATTTGACGTCAATAGGCTGTAGGAATCGGACAGATCCACAGAAAAAGACAACACAACACACGCAGAACCATTGACTACGCACCTTATCGGTTGCTTTATTGAAGAAAAAGGTGGTGAGAGGAGCCACTAGATCCTTCCATTTGGAATGGAACATCGTTGATGGCATGGGAAGGATTTAATTTGGAACAATAAATTGATTCAAGGGTCGTTATTTGTGCTTTTCGTTGGTTTTAATTTTGTGAAAAGAGCTTCGAGATGATTTCCCGTGCTATGAATTGAAGATGGATGGATGACTTGCTAACCTAGAAAAGCTTGTTGGAGATGATTCATCAAAATAGTATCCTTTTTGAAGACACCAGTGTTGAATTCATAAGAACAGCCTTACGACTCTGTTCTCATGAATGGTATGATAGAGAAGGGTTCTCAAAAAAATCATCTGTAGTAGCTGAAGAACATAATAGAAGCAAAAGATTTTTGTCAGATATTGCGAATAGCGTGAGATAAATAATACCATATCATAGAATCGAGGTGTCCCATAGTACTTACCAAGGAGAAACTCAACATTTGATCACATTGTGAGTTCATTCGAAGTCACCAATGGCAGGCCAATGGTAGGCCAATGGTTGATTGTTAGATACTGAGTGTCAATGATCACTCATGCATTGAGATGCATCATCACTTTGCCACAACAATCGAGAACCCTTCCATCTCAGATCCATGTCATCAAAATAGATGCAGTATTCAAGTACCATACATACTTACACCAAAAAATGTGGAGATAAAACCAATTGCGCAATGGTACACTAGAGAGAGTACAAAGTCTTGACAAAAGCTTTTCTGACTCTTGAAAACCTTTTTTCTTACATAACACGGCATACCACCAGCACTCTCACCCTCGGCTGAAATGGCTCCCAAATCGGCAGATAAAAGAAGAAAATCTAAATCCAGCGTCCTGTTTCCTCTGATTGTTTCCTCCATTCAAAAAACATTCGTAGTAAGTGCCACCATCACATTTGCATCAACTTTTGGTCTCCCTCTTAAACCTGACCAAGCAGCCTGTGTCACAATCTATGCTCTTACTCGCACCATTTGGGTCAAGCCCTTCGTCTTGAGTTCATGGAGTAAATCGGTGTTGGGCTGCCAGACGGTGATTGCATTTGGAGAAGATGACCTGCCTAATTGTACGTTTTTGACGATGGTCGAATGGAAAAAGTGAGTGATCACCGAACGGTTCACACGTTAGGTTACCTAGGCCACACCTAAGATAATTTAATCCAAAAAAGAATCATTGAAATTCCAAATAGTACTCACCAAGATTCGATTTGCCAAAAACGACCCCCCCCCCCC
>JALLOT010000458.1:0-20211 GCA_036939595.1 Thalassiosira livingstoniorum
TTTACTCTTCATGAACAATGATCAATAATGTGCAACAATATGTTGAATGAAACAAATATGAAACATGGGAAATACACAGACAGAAAAGATACAACAGCAACACACAGCATTATGTCACATTATTCTTGACACTCATTCAGCACTCACATCATGCTTCTGGCATATAAAATACACTGAATTCTGTCTAATTTGACTTTGAGACACAGCATGGTATAGGGAACTAAGTAGTAATGACTAAATCTAAAGGATAATTTGGATTAAACAAGGGGAGGTACAATTTATTTTGAATTCAATTCTTTTTGATGGAGCCAGTTGACTTTGCTGTGGCAAGAAGGTGTTGATTGGACACACCAAAAAATGATTGCTTACTGGTTTTACTGGCTCCATGATAATTAATATAAGAAACTGTTTTTTATAACAAGTTTTAAAGATTCATCTCTTTCTTTTTTGAAAAATCTGGATCTGGATCCATGGATCCAAATACTGCTTCATCCAATTATTGTTTATTGATAGCTACAAGCAAAAAACATCAAATTTAATTCCTTCAATAACAGCAACCTACTACCAGAATGGCCACACAAACAGATTTTGATGATAGAAGACTGGTTGAGCCTGTGGGTGGCCATTGGTGACAAGTAGCTCAAATAGAATGATCAGCAGTGAACAGGTGTTTTTTTAAGCAGATGAATTAACAACTCTGAATGAAGCTCCCGTGATGCCAGAAACCAGCAATGCACCCAGTTTTTTACAAGAGCCAGGGACAACCTGGGACAACACCAGATTGTACAATACTCCTATCGATAGGTTACCACCAACCATTTATGTTTAGTTATTACCCCAAGCTCCAATAATAGCAAAAAAATGTAATAATATTTTAGCATTCATGTACAATACACTCCCCTCTGACCCCAACAAAGTGACTCTTGGTCATTAAAACTATCCAGTGTGTTGTAGTTTGGCCTTGGTTGGGGTTGGTAATATTGTTAGTGGCCTCAAGAATGGCCATCTGGAAGGGGGTGGGAAGCCATTTTTGATGAATTTCTATGATGAAAATTATCCATTCAGCATGATGTTTTTGGACATTGGCATCAATGACAGCCCATCAACAAAAATAGCCATGTTGGCCATTTTCACATTCAGTTTTAACTAACATTATTGTTTAAATATTTCATAGGCATGTAATTTATCTATTTAGACCTAATGAAAAAAGGCCTTGAAATGAACAAAAGTACTAAAATGTTATGTCTGTATAGCAATTTTATCAACAACAAAGCCATTATCATGCTGATTGTGACCTTGCTACCAACATCACCATAGGCTAACAGCTAACTGAAGGTGTTGCAAAAATGCCTTCAGATTGTTGGAGTGGATCTTGTCATGGTGGGGAGAGTTGGGGGGAAGTTCAACTTTTTGCTGTTTCATTTGGGTTGCACAACAAGGATACAGGATACATGGTTTTACCCATAGCTTAGCTTCTAATGAAGTTAAAAAAATCATTTTTACAGTACCAATAACATTGCATAGTAATAGAAAAAAGGTTTATGAAAGATAAAAGGTCATCCCTGATGATCCCCAATGCATATTTGCAATAAAACCCTGGGAGGGTTGAATTTATTTTTGTATCTGCCATCTTCTAAACTATGCATGGTTCTTGCATCCACAGGAAATTCAATACATTGCTACACAAGTTGAAGTGAATTTTATTCAAGATATGTACCATCAATAGACTAACTTAGATAAACATAGCATAATATATAGAACAGTTCTAAAAAAACTGTTCAGTGATGATTTTCTATGTCAAATCTGATGCAGTTCTACATTTTAGATTTAAACATGTTTGACCCACCAAAATTTAGTCATCCTTAGATTGATATATCCTTCCTTGACAAAGCCAGTATGCCGGCTTTTACAAGGGTTCAAGAGAATCTCTTTGAAAAAATATAGTGTCTCTTTCAAACTTCAAACCAATTAGAGTCAATTCTTGGAATCTACACACACCCAAAAATTGTCATGCTTTTGGCATACCCTTGGTTTTGTCACTCATTCCATGAAACAACTAACCCAATGAAGAAACTCAGCATATTTGCAAGCCAACACACATGGGAGATACCTGCAGAGAGCAATCAATGTTGTCATCAGTATCATTGCTGAAAGCAATGATTTATATTCATGATTGCCATCAAGCTGGTAGGTGGTATGAGGTGGATAACATCCACAGGCAGCTCTAAGGAGCTGAATTAAAATTAACTCATAATCTTAATTATTATGATGCAGTTAAAGGATGTCATCATTGCCATTGTCCTTGCCAAAGAGGTATTTCAAGGGCTATCTCTATCTTAACTGATTGCAGCAAGCAAACAATGAAAAAAATCATCTTTATACCAAGTATTACACAAATTTGTGCCACTTGCAAGGGTAAAATTGTAGCAATCATTGCTCCCTCGGTCTACATAATGATCATTATCAATAAATAAACATTATTTGAAATAAATCAATCACACTGTTGGAAATTTGGCTCTTAGATTTCTTTCAAATAGCCAANAATTTTCATGACATTCACAACAATTGACGTGATGATGTTGACAATGGCATGGCTAAAAATGGATTTTTGGCTATTTGAAAGAAATCTAAGAGCCAAATTTCCAACACAACAATACCCCATAACAATGGAATAGAATGGAATTTTTGCTTGGAGGTTTTGTGGCACCGAAAATGATATCATTAGTTAGAAAAATGTTCAGGACCATCATTTTGATGAGATATCCCCTCACTATTGTTGACATGAAGGTGGAGTTTAAATCAACAATCTACCATTATCCAAGGGACTTAAAGGGCAGTCACCAACACACACAGTAATAGAGAAACACTGTATGAGATTACTAGAATTAGTTTCTAATAGTGTTTTTGTTTTGCCTAGATTTTGTCTACAGTTTTTATGAAAAACAGAATTTTTTATCTTGATGATTGGATAATAACTGTTACTCAGTCAAAATTGGAGCTTTTCGGGTGTCTAATACAGATTTTTGAAGCTGAGATCAAGGTAAACACAAACACAATGTTGACCTTAGTTGATTGATTTGGTTGCGTTTTTTCTGTTGTTTCACTGAGACCTATTGGGCCTTCAAAAGCCTGCATACTGGCACTTCCATTGTTAATCAAGGAGATAGCATCATATTGGGTTTCTTGGAAAATGGTCACAAAAATGCTTCTTATTTTAAGAAATTCCCAAAATTCAACATAAAAACAAATTCTGGTAAATAGATTTTGAAGTAATCTTTGCTGATCACAAATAAATAAAATGGCAAAAAGATCACATACACAAGCTACATTCTATCCACTGATAATCTTCCACACCTGGGAATTACTGTTATTTTGTGCAAAGCAAAGTCATCCCCATATAGATCACCAATACTTACATAATGGCACCTTTCATATTTTAAATTTTATTGTTTTCACATAAATAAACAGTTTTCATGTAAATAAAAATATTCTCCCACAACCCAAACTTCAACACATGAGTACATTCATCAACAATTGTTTCACTTTTGCTGCCTGACCAATCATGATCATAATCACATACTCACTCCATCCAACAAAAAATGTCTTTTAGTTTTAGCTATTTTGTTCTGTCCCACAAAAAATGTCATTTTCTGTACCAAGTCCTATTCCCAAGGCTATGGATGATCACCTTTGATCACCAATGCCCCTTCACAATGATATTTATCAACAGACTTCTCTACCATGACAGGCACCATGGCAGAAATGGGCACTCTAAAAGCAATAATATTATAATTTCTTTACATAGTTGTTAAATAAATTAGGTATCTAAGGTCGATTCACCTCGAATGGTGTTGATAGCACAGCTACAATCCTAGAATGGGCTAGTTATACTATGGCAATAGCAGGCATCATTCCCCAACCATAACATCCATTTGAACTGTTTTCCATCCATTTTTGATGGTATCAAGCACACAAGTGGTTGGCCATGGTCAGATGTCATTATATTATGTTGTTGCTTTGTTGACATTTTTTAAATGTTGAACATTAGGCATTAAAGAAAGTGGAGAATAGTACACAATTAGTGTGGATGAAAATGTGCAAGTGTTGGTTTAGCAGAGTTTTAATGAATCACAGCAAAACAATTACATTGAGTAATATTTTTGCAACTGAAAGGTAATAAATTGACTAGATGGTCATTGAAAAGGCCCAACAGTACTTGTGGGTAATCTCAAAACTTCCCTTTCCACAGATTGTGAATTTTGGTCATTTCTGCCTGTATGAGAGATTATCTGTGGATAGAATGTAAATTTTATCCACAAGTAGCTAGGTAAGTAGTACATAGAATATGGTACAAAATCCCTGTTGAAAATTTGCTATGATAGGCATTTTTGCTTAGAATAACCTCTAATTAGTGTAGTATTCTAACAGATACCTTAGCTCCCCAAGAGAAGGCTAGTGGTTACCCTCATCCAGCTATAGAGAGCTATGGAATAGCTTTAACCACAATTAAAATTAAAGAAAAGTAATTTAGCTAACCTAAGGTATGCACTAGACCTCCCTTCAAACCCCAACGAAGTACCTTCTCCATCAACACTACCATATATGTTGAGGCATTGCCTTGGTTGGGGCCGTTAACATCATAAATGACATCAACAATGGCCATCTGGAAGGGGGTCAGCAGCCAATTTTATCAATTACAACAGTGCTAGTGGTACATCACCTATGTGATACATGGTGATTTCATGAACCCCTATGTGTTTTGCCCATACCACTTTTGTGGATAATGGCATCACCAATGACTTGTCAGTGGAAATAACCATTTCAGCAGTATTTGACTTATTTTTTGACTAACACTAACATTTAAGTAATGGTCCAGAATCTAATTAACATTTTTAAACATAATGTAATGTTAATTTAATTAAAAATGCTTTTAAACTACCAAAAATACCCTAAATTTTTACATCTGCACAACAATTGCATCAATGACAAAGCTGTTATTGCACTGAATATGTCATTGTCAGAGTAGCTGCAACATTGACTATCAGCAAACCAAAGGTACTTTGACAACACCTTTGGTTATTTAGTTGTAAACTCTAACAACAGCTGCCAAAGAAGACATTGATGGAGCAGATCTTGTCATAGTGGTGGCAAGCTGGGGGGTTTCAAGCTTTTCCCATATTGTGTTTGGGTTTGCAGATTTGCAGCCCATAGTTTTAATAGCTATAGTTTCTACAAAAACTAAAAAATTAAAAAAATTAAAAATAAATCATAATAAAATACACAAAACAGTACACAATATATAATAAAAAAATATAAATTTAATATTCTTAAAGGTATTCCACAATACCACCATAATCCAACCTAGGAATCAAATTGGAGTAGTTGGTGAATTAAATTTTTTGCTTTGCCACCTGAACTATGCAAGTTTTCTGTTTCTATAGCAAAATCAATAGTTTGCTACAAAAAATATGAGTATATATTATTTAATTTTATATCCTTCCTTTAGATACATGGCTTTTTAATATCAAAACTATCAAAACATGAAAATTGAGAACTTTTTACCAATAAATTAGTACATTCTTATGTAAAATGATATGATTACACTCTCAATGATAATTTTCTTAGCATACTATAGTATTGCTTAGAATGTAGTTTCCCCTAATTTGGCAAGTTTGATCAAAGCTGACTGATTTCTGATTTGCTCATTTCAATATAGAAACTGTTACGATTCTATTGAAAAAAGATACAGCTATACTGGATTCTCTTTAGCAATTTAGCTATGGACCATAGCCAGAGTGGGCTTGGGGTAACCGCTAGATAGGGGTTGCAGGTAATACTGACTTAGGCAAAGGCAATTAAAATAAGTAGTATGGTACTAAGTACTTATGTAGAAGATGAAGAGATAGAACAAATAAAGCAAGAAACAGCAATCATAATAATGTTGTGTTTGGTATAAGTGATCTGCATCAGTATGTTTTTTCTCATAGAGATTTTATGTGGCGCCAATTTGAATTTCATGAAAGTGCTCAGTAGAGCTCAAAATTTTTTTGTATGTAGGTACTGTCAAATTTGTATGAGATAACAAGAATCAACAAGCCCAACATCAACAATTTACTCTGTTGCCAATGGACTGATCACACCAACAATGAAGCACTGGCACTGGTGTCACAATATCATATCTTTTTAAGCCTCTTTTTATTCCATTAAAACATCTGATAGTGAGTCATCACTGCCACTATCACTACCACTAATGATTGAAGCTAGCTGCTTTTGGAACCTCTGGCCATTGCATTGCTGATCTCTGTGCCAAGCTGTGCCAACAATTGCTTTGCTATGATTGTCATAATAATTTATTGAACCATATTAACACTGGTCAAGCAACACAACAGCAATGGCAGAACAATGGCACAACATGAACCTGTACTGTATATTATTATCATTTTTATTACACTATCAATGCTAATCACTACAATACCATGTACCACTTACTACCTTGATCATAGCATCATGATGCCAATGCCATGCTACAATGAGCTTGGCCAAGTTATATTAAGCTAAAACAAATGCATTTTACAGCCAATTGAATAATCATCTAAATTATCTTCAATCATTTAGTGCAATATATTTGTCAAGTAAAAGACTAAGCCAACAATATTAATTGTTGTTGTATTTCATCTTGACTATATTCTGGGTCTGTGTGGAACACATAGCTTGACCACAGTTACATCATTATCTAGACTAGGTGAACTGGATCTTAGTGCAATTGCTCGCTGTTACAATTTTAACTCAGCCAAGAAAATTAATTTCTTTAAACCTAGCCTATAGTAATGTACTATGATGCTGATGCAAAGGTGGACGTTGCCAGTACATGCCCCACCCAAAGAAGAAAATTATTTTGCCATGATTTTCATACAGCAATATCCAATACACGGTACAGTTAGATTAGAGACAAATTTCATGGACCTGGATGTGTCCAGGACATAGGACAATGTCCATTATTTTGAGTAGGACACAGGGGCATTGCAAAACATGTCCTTGCATGTCCCATGAAGGACATAAGTTTTTCATGTCCCATAGCAAGCTGCTAGCACTCAAAGCTTTTGCCATGGTCATACACTGTGTGTGATTTGATAATGCTTATCATCTCTCTATGTAGCCAAAACACACACATACAAAAGCCACACAAGTACATCCAATGAGCATCCACTGCCCTTAAACCACCTCTTCTTCCATCAACATAATTCAGATTTTAGAGTGTTCTTCTCCATGGTAAGAATGGAAACAATGTATATGGTGTCAGATGAAGCAGTTTGGAGTTGATGTGGATGGTTTGAAACCTTCGACCTCAATCAAAGTTTTGAATGATTGGGTTGAAGGTTGGGAAGAGGAAGTTAGGAAGACAAATTTCCCTGTTACAGAAATTCGATTTACAGCAAAATAGGGAGGTCTTGCACTTTCCTGTCCTGACAAGGATATCAGCTACACAATCTGGCATAAAAACTTAGACTACAGGTGAGGAAAAGATGGGGTTTGGTTTTTGATTGCATCACACCCAAAGAATGAAGAAAACAATGAGATATACATGGTGTGAGAAACTATTGATTTACCTAATTGAAGATATACCACAAGCCTTGCATGTAGAAATCCATTTTCTGAAGAAACCAACACAAAGCACCTTGGTGGCATCTAGTAAAAAGATGAACTATGCAGCTCATTCCAAGAGAGAAACAACAGCTGCTACACATTCCACTGTGAAATCAGTTAAGATCAGCAAAGGAATAAGGTTGGAAGTGTAACTTTCATGGAATTTTGTTTTTGTTTTAGTGAAAATTAGAATTGATGGGGAATTTATACCTAAATAATAAGTGTTCTTTGTAATCAATCTTATTGGTATTGTCTGATACTTTATATTTTATTTGTCTCTACCTACTCTATTGTTCTTTTCATGTGAGAAAAGATTTCAAGTTTTTTAAATTTGAGTATCATAGCACATATTTTGAAGTGTTGTGTTGAGTTGAAATCAAATGTTAAATAAAATCAAAAATCAATGAAACATTATTTCATTCAGTAATAATTAAAGTTTTGTTCAAATTTCAATCAAAGGAAACTCTCAACAGTAATTGCCATAATGAAATAATGTAACGTTCTAATATTAATTTGTTTTTTGTCACATTCTTTTGTATTTGACTCCATTTTACACACATGGTAAATCATTGGGCATGAATAAGGCACTGAAACATTCCTATATCAGATTATTCAAATGTCAGTACATGTCTTGGACATGGGCATGGGCATGGACATTGTCATTGTTCAAAAGTGTATAAAATAAGGACAAGTCTAGCTTGAATGTGAGACATGTCCTTAGGACTATTCAGACTAGACTGAGTTGATAAATATAGAGAGTTGGAGTTATCATCAACTGATGGCTGAATGTTGACTGGTCAAAACATTTTAAGAGGTATGGCAATGAGGAGGCAGGAGTTGGCACACAGTGACATTATTGTTGTGCTTAGTTTTCTCTGGGTTTTGTTTCTTGTTGTCAGCCAAGGCTGAGCCAAGGCAGCGCAGGCAAGAAAACAATGTGAAACCCAAATTGATGGCGTTTGTCCGGCGTCCGTATGTTATGCAGATCGCTTAATATTATTGTATTGTAGGTATGGTATTGTACCAGTATTGATTGTACCATACATACTCGTACTGTACAAAAATTCATACTGTACATACATAAGGTACCATACATACTATGCATACCTAACTAACTAACTACCAGCCAGATACCTACTTACAACATAGGTTGGTAGCTAAATAGGCAGGTAGGTAGGAATACATAATAATATATACTTATGTACTTACAACATACATAGGAGTATTTTTTTGAATCACTCCGCCCGCTGGCGCGGACCATTCTTTTACTTGAGTAAGTACCATACTACTTAGTTCAGACTTAGAGTTCGTTTGCTTTCGATTTCGCAATACAAACGTTTCTCACACTCTAGATTCTCTAAAGCCACTGAAGAATACTGAAGAGACTCATTATCTTGTGTTCCTCGTACCTAGGTATCCTCTGTTCCTTCTACAAATTCACTCTCTACCACTGCACCACAAAGAATTCAAGGTTAATAGTCACTGTGAGCTTTTTTACACATAACACCTACATGAAAGAATCTAAATAACATTGAACAAACTAGAATCAGTATCAAATTTTATTTATTATCACTGCATAGAAAAAGTACAGAAATGAAAATATTTGTTATGGTATCAGTAAGACATTGATCATTTATGACTGCAGACTTTTACTTTCTGACAATGTATCTTCTTAGACAGAACAATATTCAAAGATATGATTATATGACTGAAATTCTGGTAATTATTGATCTAATAGAAATAATTCATTGTAAAAATTAAAAAAGAATATTACAAACTCATCACTTGAGTAGACCTCTCAACAATGGTAAATGTATTCATCATGATAAATTACTAAACCTTTTACATTGACATTGCTTAAAGCTATGAATAAAAAGATTTTTTTCATTGCTGAAGACAGAAAACCCAAGCTGGTACTTATTGGTATAATTATGAAATCATCTTGAGAGTTTTGTATTAAGTGACAAATGCACTAACACCATCCAACACTTTCACAACTCAAGGAACTCAAACATCTATTGGTTTTAAAATTAGACTAATTCCAGTATTGAGTAAAAAAGCAAATATGGCAATTATACTACTGCAAATTATATATATTCAAAACATAGGTTTCAAGAGAATTTAAGACATTGACAAATTATAGAATAATCTTGGTTCAAGTTTTTGACTTCGTAGTACTTTGATTTAAACATATCAATACTGAGAAAATACACTTCATCTTATCCATCAAGCAAGGTTGAAGAAGTTCTGTTTTCAGAAAGGGGGTACTTACAATCTATTGTTTATGGGTATACAAAAAAGATACATTAAACATTCTTATGACCACATGTGAAGATTTAATCCCATTTTTGTTAATAAAGCTCATGCCTACACAGAACAGAAAAAGTATTTGAATGTTCCAGATGTTGTAGTTTGCTCTAAATATGAAAGAAGTTAGTAAAAAGTATCATTTCAATATGTATGATATTTGATGATATCATAAAGATTATGAAACAGAACAAAGTGGTTTATAGAGAACAATTCAGTATATTATGATCTCATAAAATTTCTTTTTAAAGAAATTGGTTCATACACATATTTAACTTCTGTTCCTTACACCAACATTTATTTTGAAACCAATGAGATTATGGTACTTTTTGGTTTCTTTTCAATTTATTTGATTATAAGTCATGCACTTTTGAAATTTGTTCATCTGATATTTTGAATTTATTATATAAACAATTGCTTCTGAAAACATTTCAAGGATTGTAAAGTGCAACTTTTATGATAATAAAATTACTGGAGAAAGAAGAATAAAGTTGTTGCATCTAATTTGAAGCATATTGATTCTCAGCAATTGCATTAAAATTTAAAGAATGAGCACAGCTAGAAATAAAATATTACTACTTTTACATATTTGAAATATTTGTGGCATAATAAGTAGAATTATGTAATCATTTTTTTAAATATTATTGCCCTCTAAAAGCATTCATGAGGCCAGAGTTTAAGGTCATTTTTTAATTCATGTCTCAAAAAAGTAAAACTTCATTCATCAAGCTATCTTACATTAAATAATTCTGACAGAACTGACAGGACATTCTCATGAGAGATTGCATCAATACCACATTTGGCATTTCAATACTCCCTTTCAGCATAATGTAATTTTCAATTTTATTTCATGGACTGCAAGGATTGATAACTCAGTAATCTTAGAGAGGTCAAAATTTCCCACAAGAAATAAAAGTATTCAAATTTAATAGCTTCTGTCTTCAACTTGCTGTCATTGACTGGGAATCCACCAGGCACATTACTACCACATACAATTTGATGCTTGGGTCTACAAAGAAAAACATATACAGCTTCTTCTTTGCAAAGAAAATTGATAAAATTATCAGATGGAAGCTTATTTTGAAAAAAAATTGGTTAACTTTTCACTTTTTGTTTGCAGCAAATAATCATTATTCTGTACAGGTGATAGACCAATGTTCTTGTCTCTGCTGGTTTTGGTGTCATTCTCTGAATTTTAGTATTGCAGAGGTACAATGCAAGGTCTGGATTGATTAATATATCACATGGTATATTTTTGCTCATTATTAATTATAAAAAGGAACATATTCATCTTCTACTTGTCAAAAATAGAGCTTACTGAACAAATGAATTCAATTAAAGACATAGAACCACCAGTTTTTTGTGGTGCCAATGGTAAAACAAGCTCAAATTATCAATAAAAGTTTTGATTATGTACAATTCCAGTAATATAGTACTAAAAATAAGAATATATATTGTGTCCATGTGCATAAATTTTTGGCAAATTTAACATAATCTTCAAATTTTAATTTTTTACTGTAATAACCAGCCTAGCTGGTAGTCAGAGGGTATCCTTGTTCTCATTTAAATTTTAGACAATCTATATACTCTCTAAGTTATATTCATAGATCTTAATATCTTTTGAGGATCTGTATGTTGTCCAAAAATATTTTATCAACTAATCTGGGTATGATTGATGAGTAATGAGATGATCACACATATTCTTGATAATTAAGATTTTTTTACATCATGTTGATTATAATATTTATTTCTATTTTGATTTATAGACATGCTATTTTAAGAATTTTTAAGCCTCTTCATTGCTAACCAACAACATTTATTTGAAGGAGGTTACTCTCTGTTCAATTCCATTTTTTAATAAATATTTTATGAAATTTGAGAAATTTTTGTTTTTCATCTATGTAACAATCTGTACCAAAAGTATGTGATTCCTGGTTAAGAAAATTAGGAGTATTTTTGGACTGTCTGAATTCAATTACAAAATACCTAATGCTTGCAGATTCTAAAACTACAATGCAGTACGCTGTAAGTATCCAAATGAATAAATTGAATAGTGGTTTTTACTACATAGAAATCATTAAGGTCCTTCAAAGATTTGTTAAGACAGTGGTAAACAAAAATTACAAAAAACATTCCCATTCAAACCTTTTACTAAGGCATAAAAAAATAAGTTAACACCATTTTGGGGCCAGATCAAAATGATTAATCATTTAATTTGCACACAACTTTTACCAGAAACTGCTTTTTTCTTAGACACTAATCTATTTCAAAGGATGAGATCAAAGCAAGGTTCCAGGTTTCACAAGAGATACTTACACAGTGTGCATATGGTATGTTAACATTCCCAAGTTATTTTTTATTCTTGATTCTCTATCATCATCAATTATCTTGACCAGTTGTTATTATGATCAGACTTGGACAAAAAACTTCCATCTAAAGCAATCTGGTTTTGGTTTATAAACAGAGCTGAAATACTAGTTTTATTTGTTTCAATTACTCCAAAATGCCAGGCGCATACAAGAAGTATAATTTTAAGGACTAAAAAATTAAGATTTAGGAGATAATATATCCCTCATGAAGTAGAGGGATAATGAAACAGATGGTTTTTTATCATCTTTGAAAAATGAAAGATGTAGAAAAAACAGTCATGTTATTGTTTAATCTTCAGAGCTTTTAATCAATTCTACCTGAGTATTCTCACATAGATATTGGTATATTATAAATCTCAATAGTCAATCCAAAGTTATAGGGTTCTCTCAGCCAGTGGCCTAACTAGGGCAATGGACATTAGATTACTCATCAACAATATCTTTGTTCTATTTAGCATGATATCACATGTACTAGAAGCTAATTGGAAATCTGATCAAAGATTCCAATTTTGGGATATTACAGAATCAAATAATCAGACATTAGGAATGTCAAAGTTTTATTATGTATTATACTTGTTTCTATCTACCCACCTAAAACATTCTTACAATAATATTCCATTCATTGTGAAGAATGGATAAGGAACAGAAGTCATTAATTTTGAATCAATGATAAGCAATATTTTTATCATTTTTGCAAAATGAAAATTGGGAGATGGACAGGCATGATGTATTTTTAACAGCAAAAAAATTAGTTTTGGCAGCATTGCAAAATAAACCAATTTTTTTTCACAAAATCATGATATTTTTTTGATTTGGAAAGGTAGTAAAATGATCAGAAGACTTAAAATGAAGAGCTTAAATGTCAGATGTCCAATTTTTAAGATGAAAAGTATTAAATGAATAAAAATTGCATAGCATTGCATTTATATGATCATGTCCTTTCAAATAAAAACTTATAATTTTCTCAACCAGTAAAACCTTTTCAATTACCATAAAAGATAACACTGTTGAAAAGATCAAAAAAGGTTTTTTGATTATTTGATCATTTAAATGGTATGAACTGATCCTGTAGGCTTAGACAAACAGACCTATAATATAGAATCAAATAGAGAATATGCATTCAACATAACTGGGTTAAATCATAGAATTTAATATTGAAATGACACATGCATTTTAAACCTAAACATTAAACAAAACATATTGGGTTATATTTTTAACATAAGGAAATATATTGTGTAGCCTGTATTTGACCACATTTGTTTTATGTGAAAATTCATGAAATAACTTCAATGAAATGAAGGAAAAATAAAATATCTACATACGTTCCAGTAGTTAAAAAACACCCATAAAACTGTACCATCTGCTCAGAAAGAATTATTGACTATTCTGAGAGAGTCTTCAGAGATAACAGCAAATCTGACATTTCAATAATCAATTATTGAAGACATTCTTTATTGTTTTGTACTCTACCAATTAGTAGGTACTTGGGATTCTGCCAAATTTGCCTTATCAATGGTAGAACTGATGGTTCAATAGTATTATTACTAATTATAATCTCATTTTCTTGTATGATGTACCATTTTCCACAATGGTTCAGTTAGTTGTTGTGTTCCACTTTTAAATTCCAAGTTTCTGTTTCATGGCCATTTTCCAAATGTTTCTGTCCTATTCCTCAATTTAAATCTTTCAATTAGTACAGAATTAAACTGTCCATTATTATAGTGAATACTAGTGCTCATCCCACACATGAAATCTTTGAAATATCCTCTACAGGACCACATATGAGTAAGTCTCAAAAATACACATGATATACATTTACACACCACTTCAAAAAAGGGCTGCAGCCAAAAGAATCAGAAAGTATGGACCAAATTATTTATCACCAAAGCAATACTAATATCTAATACAGGCATCACCAATTACATGAGAAATATCAATTATGTTAAACAATATTTGAGTTTGCTGACTATCCATATTGTATTTGGATTAACATCCAACTACCAACAAAATTAAAAATCCATAAATATCATCCACAACATTGGCACATGGAATTGTCATTCTCAAATATTAGTCCAACAATACTTCTCATCTTGTACCACACACAAGATCTGAAACAAGAAAAAGTTGCATTTTGTTGTATTGGGGTTCACTTGATTAGAGTACTATTTTGCCTTAGTCTGTCCAATTGACAGCTTTTCTGTAGCAATTACTTTCCTTCTGACAACAAATGTTAAAAATATAAATATTGATATCTGTTTGGTAGCTTTTCATACATACTTTACAGTGCATTCACTTATCAAGTAATACCCAACAACTCAAAAAATGCACATGAAAGAAAGGTTTTTGAATGAATGAAGATTATTGATTGTCAACACTAGCTGCAGTTGGTACTACATTTTTTTGTTCTAAATACTTGCCTTGACCTTTTCTTTTGCTTGATTCCTTTTATTGATGTATTGGAAATGTAAAAACAATGGTGAACACCTCTGGCTTGAAAACATTGAGAAACCCCCAAAGTCCCATTGAATACAAACAATTACCAATTTGAATTAGTCAATGAGGTTTGCTGATAAATTTCCAAACTTGATATGTGAATGTATGTAATACAGCAGATCGTGCCCATTACTTTCCTCTACTATCCCTCTAAGAATACTGCAATCTTTACTTCAGTTCTAGGTTCATTCTCTTTTCTCTGTCATTGCTCCATGTTAAATTGTTTTACTATACCCATTCAAATCACCACATATTTCTGATTGAATGAAACCTGGACATCTAATTTCAGAATTTGAAATTAAGAAAAACTCTTTTTTTAAAAGTGACTGCAACTCTGAGCAAGCATGTTATGTTTACTTTAGGATTTCACAAAATTAATGCCAAACTCCTTTTTGGTTCTATTTGAACTCTTTGTGTGTTTCAAAAATGGTGGCATCAAAGTGACATCATTTCCAAATAATGTGAGTGTTAACATTCAGTAATTTTCCTGAATTGAGGCCTTGCTTACTTAGGTGATGAAATTGATTGCTGATAAAAGTTAAAAATAACAGCAAAAATGACTTTCAGCTGAATGCAATAGCGTTGAGCCAAATTCAAGGACTAAATGCTTTTGTTGTCTACTCAATATTGTATTTCATGTCAATGTGACATAATAAGTCCTATCTAACTGATAAATAGCTACCCAAGATTATAACTAATTAATGCCTAATTTCCAGCAGATGATGTTGTTGAAAACAATAATAACTTCAATTGCATGAAAACAACTCTTCAAAACAGTTAATCATTGTAAACAATGAATGTTTTCTCTATCTATGTTACTATTAATCCACCAATGCTTGATCATGGTTCTATTCATGACAAGATGATGATTATGACAATTTAAGATAGAGCTGATATTATAGTCACTGCCCAATTATTCAGATGAATACCATTTTTTGTCATTTTCACCTAAATTTGCCCCTAATTTTTTTGCCTAGGCACCAGCTGATTACATGGGAAATAAATAAATGAGCACTGATGCTTGCCATGGCATGGTTATTTGTCACTTTGATGCCACCATTGTCCAACCACACAATTGTAATGAATAGTACAAAAGGGGAGATTTTGACAGAAATTTCTTGAAATCACATCATGAACAAAACAGGTTCACTTAAACTGAGAGTCAATTCTAAAAATTTCTAATTTTTTTGAAAGAAAAATTCTTCATTTAGTTGTCCAGATCCCTTGCAAGAGGCAATATTTGCCCCCCCCCAATTGCTAACTTCTAAATTAACACAAATCTGCAATGCAGAACACTGATTTTTTGATTGTATTGCATCTATTTGAGAGAGCTTAAGCAGAGTATAGTGCCCAGTTGCTGAAGCTTTGATGGCCTCACTAATTTGACAGAGATGTCAAATTCATCAGGTTCTAAAGTATATTGCAAAAGAGAGAGTGTGAGAGAGAAAGAAAGAGAATGCAACATTAAGATCAAAGGATTTACCTTTTTAATTGAACATTTACTGATTTTAGGATTAAATGTAGTTGAAGTTGCTCTCCATTGCATGTCTGTTACTAATTACATAGAATTGCTTACACAAATTGGCATTGTTATATTATCTGTTTGTTAACATTTTTAATGAAAGGAGGTTCTGACTCCTGTCAGCATGGGATTTGGTACAGTTGAATCAAAAATCTTGTATACCAAATGAATATCAATACTACAATTTTGATCAAAGTAAATATAGTGAGGTAATCAAAGTGTAAAAAGTTTCACCTTTTCACCCAACCCTTTCTGCAGCAAGCCCTACATGCAGTTTTGAATTTTTTACTAGCTTCATTGCAAAGGTTCATGACTGAACCAAAATGAAGAATGAAAGAATGTTTTCATTTCTTCATTGTAAAATACCTGAGTTCTTGATTATTGTCTGAAGGCTGATTATTATCATCTTCATGAAGATTCAAAATTTGAATTCCAAAATGTCAACTGTCATTACCCTGGTAGAAACTGCATGTAGTGCTTGCTTTGGACAGGTTCTAGCAAAAACATGAAGGTTTTTAAACTTTGATTACCTTGCTATTATTGAAATTATTACCTCTGCTTTGGATCAGCTTTTGATTCAGAAAAAAACTGAGTCTTTCAACTCTTGAGTCTATAATTGCGATATTTTTGTTTCCATTGGCGTTATGTTGCGTTCTGTTGCGTTGGTTTGAGTTGGTGTGTTTATTTGACATGCATTGCAGCAGAACAAACAAACCCATGAAAACGCATTCAGCCAAGCAACAAATACGAATAAAATCGTAACTTGGCAGTAATCAACACCTCGAACGTCCTCGATTGAACTGATTGAACAAACCCCAACATCTTCTCGGCACGAGTGTTTCAAAAATGTCCAATAAGAAACGAACGCGCAAGTCCGAAATAGCCCTGTTGGAAAGGCTATCAACATCACTTGACACTTACATCAAAGCCCCTGACCAGGAGCAAGTCTTGAGTTATTGCGGCGACAATGGGCAATCTACACTTCGGATCGCCTCGGCTGATGCCTCGAAAGATGCGAGCAAGAACGTCCTTGCGACTAAAACCCTCATCAAGAATATCGCCAGGGTTGTCTTCAAAGAGCGATCCAAGGCGACAGAGCTGAAGAAGGCGGCAAAAAAAGAAGGGGAGGGAGAGGAAGCAGGGGGTGAGGATGTAACTCAGGAAATTGAAGAGTTTACGGACAAGCTAATAGAAGGCATCATTGAAGAGTATCAGGACAATTATCCGACAGTGTCAGTTGACAAGGTGAAGGAAGCATTGGGTCGTTACGTCCCACCCGAAAAGGGCGACGAAGAAGAGGAGGATGACGAGGACGATGACGACGACGACGATGACGATGACGATTTTGAGAGGATCACTTGGTAAGTAAAATTTGACGAGAACATGAATTCTTCGCAATTTTGGCCAATGTTCTGATTGATTTGCCCGCCTTATTTTCCTGCCCATTCAAGGCACTGCATTGCCAAGGTGGACGAGGACATGGACAAGTACTTCGAAAAGATTGCAGCTCTCAAGAAAAATCGGGAGTCACTGTCAGCAGAAGCTGATAAGCCACCTCCCCCAAAGAAGAAGAAGGGTCCCAGAGGACGGCCCAAAAAGGTTAAAACTGAAGAAGGCGAAAATCCGTCAGAAGACAACCTCACCCCTTCTGGAGAGAAGAAAAAGAAAACATACAAAAAACGGAAAGTGCCTAACACCCCCGAGCAAGAACTTATTGATGAGGTAGTTAAACGATACACTCAGGAAAGGGAGAGTTGCGATAGGTTGCAGCCGGGGGGCTTTGAGAACCTTGTCAATCAGGCGAGACAAGACATGGGGATGGAGGACTTGGAGATTTCCAATGAACGGATTATCAAACGAGTAGAGTATGAATTCCACAAAGGTGAGAAAGCTTAGAATCTTTTTATCAAATTTAAATCTTTCACCAGAGTCAAATCCCTTGATTTTCTCTTCACCACTAACGCCATACTCTGACTTCAGCAAAGCAACCTCCTAAGGAGCGCAAACCACGGGAACCTCGCAAAACTGGTGAGATCTTCAAAACTCGTTTTGCAATGGTCAGATACGTACTTACTACATGAAGTTCCACCTCACCGCTAACATTTTAATTGCCTTATTGCTCTTCGTCCTTAATCACTCACCATCGTCCTTTTCGCCCCAAAGGCCGTAAGGACTTGGATACTCCTGAAGGGCAGCTCATCAACGAGATTGCCACCAGGTACTCCAGAGAAAGGGAGACTTTGAATAGGATTCCCACTGGCATGTTCGAAGAAATTGTAGACCAGACCAAGAGAGATTTAGGAATGGAAGATTATGAGCCGGACATGCGCAAACTTCACAAAAGAGTGGCAAGGATCCGCATTCTCTACTTTCCCGAAGAGGAGGTGGATGCGGAAAAGGTCCTAAGCGGCGAGATCACAGACAGGCATAAGCGCGAAAAGGTACTCTTTGACGAAGTGTATGCAAGGTATTCTAGCGAAAAAGTGGCACATGGGGGTCAGCTGCCAATTGGATCCCTTGATGCTATCATTAATAAGGCTAAAAAGGAATTTAACATGGAAGACATTGAACTTAACAAACAGAGGATTCGCGGACGCTTCAAGAGGAGCCACCCAGAGTTTGCGAACAACCACTCCTCAATTCCTGAAATCACCAAACTTGATGAAGAAAAGAGAAAGAGGAGGCAATTGCTACTAAACGAGGTTACAGCTCGCTATGTGGCGGAGAAAGAAAGTCATCCAGCAAAAGTGAGTAACAATGTTCATGAATGTCTACCGAATATTCTTACATTTGCCAACCAATTGTACGTTACTGCATCCATTTAAAGCTTCCCGATGGCACTCTGGATTTGATCATTGAAACAACAAAGAATGATCTTGGTATCATGGATGTGGATGTGCCGAAGGTAATTTACTGTTTCTCTGTTTTTTGTCAGCTCACGCACATTGCACTGACATCGTTGAACACAAACATTTTAGGATACAATCCGTGGGCGCATAGCTCGAAAGTCGCTTTACGTCAGAACATTAGGATCAGAATCTCCTTATAATGTGATTGACGATCCCTTGGTGCAGACTATCAACAACTGGCTAGGGGAAGGCATCAGTGTTACCCGTGCCATGGGGCTTGAATTAGCTAACTCGCTTTTGAAAGGGAAAAATCTCAAGACTGACGAGAATGGACAACCAGTCCTTGTTGATGCAAAGTAAGTTTTTTACGATGCATTTTCATACATCTTTCTTGCATCAAAGCCATAACAACACTTGTCATTTTAACACTTTTTCAAGGTGGTGGAGGAACTTCCTCGAAAGAAACAAAAGACGTTTGATTTGTGCAGCAAATGATACTGCGTGAATCAACGTTTGAGTTACCTAGTTTTTCACAATGTATAGTCCTACGAATCAGTCTACTGAACCAGTTTATTCAATGTGTAATGGTGAAAACAAGTAATAATTTCTGATTAATGTTTTCCCCAGGAATCACAACATATAAAAAATGTTTTTTGTACTTAGTATCCCCTGTGATCCGAGGAAATGTTGACATCCGCTATTAGTTACACTATCGTAGTATCATTAGCTTCTCCTCAATAGTCGATAGATATTATTTTTTTAACTTCAACTATTCAATTAGCCATCAGGGAGAACCCAGCGCAATGGTGCTGAATGCTCTTGATTTATTGTCTGCTGCTGCAGGCCGGTGTTGGCTCAACGCCAACAAACAGAATAATGAGATTTAAAGCCAGCAGTCAAATTTTTGGCAGATACCAGGTACTACAGGTGCTCAAAATAGTTATTACTCTGAGCAGAGCCAGGTAATAATGCCTCTAATTTAGTACTAGAGCTGAACCAAACCAATAATCAACAAATCTGAATGAAA
>JALLOT010000459.1:0-20259 GCA_036939595.1 Thalassiosira livingstoniorum
TGTTGTTGTTGTTGTTGTTGTTGTTGTTGTTGTTGTTGTTGTTGCTGTTGTTGTTCTTGTTGTTTTGATTATAATTGTTGTTTTTATTGTTGTTTGTTACAGTGTTTTTTAGTTGTTGTAATATTGGTTGTTCTGTAGTTCTGCTGGATTGAATTTGCAAGCCAAGACTGTTGTGTTTGAATCATCTGCTGTTGAAGCTTGCACATATGGGTCTGTTGCTGGTTGGGAAATACTGGCATCCACAACATGTACTCTTTCTTACTGGAGTGCTGCTTCCTGAGTAAAACTACACAGAGATTCCTCAAAACTTTAGTTGATCTCTTTGGTTTGAATGATGTTTAAATATTTTGAATATTGCACTTCATTTGCTTCTTTTAAAGCTGGATGACATTGGTGAGAATACTTTTACATTGAAATAATAGGTCTTTTGTTTGACTGGGATTACATCCCATTTGCTCATGTCATAAGAAAATGGTTGTGGATTGTGGATTAAGTTGATTACAATCCAGAGAGTCATGCTCTCATTAGGATTTCCCTCATCACTCACACATTTTTGTCAGTTATAAATGCTTTCAAGTAAATTTTTGATGAGTGCATTGGCATCAAAGGGAGGTTTTACTTTGGTTTCATTTCCTTTGAGTGCTTGATCATAAATTTTGCCATAACTACCATGGAGATGGAAGAAGAAATTTTAGATTGTGCAATTGTCATAGCCTATAACAGGTTTATAGAAAGAAGGGATCATAATACGTGAGGTCAACAACATTCGTGATGAGTTTGAAACAAGTGCAAATGATGACTTGGCATTCAATTTAGATTTAGGAATACTTGTTAATGTGAAAGGTGGAAACAATTTGCCATTTGGTTGGTTGCCATCATTCTAGGTGACTTTGCAAGGAACATACTGTTATTGGCCTATTTTTGTCAAATTTTGTTGTTTTCTATTGATGATAACATTTTCAAATCATTATCCTCCTGAATCACATAAAAATATTCCTGACTGTAAAATAAATCTATCTTTCATCATTAAAACTGACTTTGTAATTACCAGTAGTGTGCCCTTGGAAGTGCACAATTATTGTCACCCATACCCTGGCCTTGATTGACAGTTGCCAGCCACATAAATTGAGTTTACCTTTCAAAATGACACATTTTCTTAATATTAGTATTTTCAAATAAGTAATTTCAACCTATAATTGTAGAATTGAAATAAAAAATATTAAAAATGCTATATTCATCATCATAAAAATCTTTTTCTCAATAACTTCATTAAATTATTAACTATTTCAAACTAAGTAAGATGTAGTAAAAATGAAAGTATTTTGTTTCCTCAATTTTTTATTGAAACAGGAATTTTGCCAGTTTTATGTGATGTCAGGATTAGTAGCAAATCAGTACAAAAGAAGGATTATTGTTATGTTTGGTTCATTTGTACTAGTCTACAGTAATAGCTATGAAAACTACAAAATATTGACTCATTTACTTGCTTATTTTTTTGTATACTTTCTTTCTTTTTTCTTTCTATATCGCTTTCTTTCTTACATTCTTGATTACTTATTGCCTACTTACTCACTTCCTGACTTACTTCTTACTTAATTATTAGATTCCAGAAAGGTATTATTACCTTTTTATATTGTTAGCTGTGCCTGAAAATTATCAATTGTGTCTGATAATTGTCAGCTGCAGTTTAAGCAGGGCTTACAATTGTAAGTTGCTAATGTTCACAATCAAAATGCCCAGTGATGCAAGGTTTGCCAATTCCAATATTTAAGATTTAAGTACTTTAAAGATAAATAATACTTTTATGAGAAAGTTATTGGCATGTAGTAGCTACAATATTCTCAGGAGACATCTGGCAATCAAATATAAAAAAGTCTCCAAAAAAGAAGCTAATACCATTACCCTCCAGCCCCATTTCTGGGTTCTGGGGGGGATTAATATGGGAGTGTTTGAAATGGTGGCATAGAGCTTTGTTGTGATGATAAAAGGGCTCAATGGCTGTGACAACCCCCTCCAAAAGGTGTTTGTACTGATGCAAGATTCTTGATTGTTTCTTGGTGAACCATTTTAATGCTAGGGTAGTTGGGGTAACCAGATATGGTGGTTAAGGCCTTGTGTGGGAAGGTCATGGATAAAGATTCCATAGATGTGTTGGAGCTCATGGTAGGGAAAAAGTTATCTACTTAAAATTTTAAGTTAGCTATGTTGAACTAGCTGAGAAAAGGCAGACATAGATGAGTCATGAGCTCACTTGTTTCATGAGGTTGCAAGGGCTTGGCTATTGTTTATTGATGCACATATCTGTATTGTGCATTTACAAGTAAGCAGTACAACTAGCCTTCAGATGCTCCCAGAGAAAGCACATTTTCATGTGGTAGTGGACAGTATTTCTGTCAAGTGGGACTGGTGCTGGGGGACTAGATTTAACTGTTACTTCTGTTGAATGAGAAATGATATTTTTGCCACAGACAGGAGCTTTGTGTCAAATCCTAGAAAAAATCTCACTTTCTTTCACTCATTATAAAAATGAGGAGTAGAGCACTGCTAAAAAAATATTATCCTTGTCTACACTTCAATTAATTCAAACCAAAATCATCAAAAAGTAAAAAAATATTTTGAAAATAAGAAAAGGTTGGGACCTTTGAAAAACACAATCACATACTGAATCACAAAGATGCCAGTGCAATTTTGGAAGAGTGTTCTTACTCACCATCCTTGGGGATCAACTTAATGTACTTAAAAATTTCTGTTTTATTAATATTTTTTAAACACAAAGATCACTCCAACAAGTTAATTCTTAACAATCCTCCTTTGTTTTTGATGGCACCTTTTGCAGACATGCATTTCATTCTATTAGTAGTGATCTGGAACAATGCTTGGGCTGTCAAAAGGTACAGCAAGAGAAACCGACATAAGTTTTTTAAAGCAAATTGATTCTAAAAATATGCCTTCTTTTGGAGAATTTTTGATTTTTGAATGTAATCCATTTTAGTTGCTGCTATATTATATGGATAAAAATGTACAAGTGAGGCTTTGGCATCTTGTGGCATTGCCTTGTGAACTGCTGGAGAACTAAGATAATCACACCTCAAGTACTTTTTAGAGGCAGAGAGTGATCCACAATTTTCCAGAAAAATTCCTTCATATTTTACCATCTTCTCTCTTTTCCAGACAATTTTCAATCATGCTTCAGATACTCATTCTTGGCAATTATCTCATGCTATTCTTTGGTGTTATTATTTGCTATTGTGTCCAATGTACAGATACAGGTTTCAGCCCACTTACATAGAAAAATAATAGCATTACTAATAATTATGCTTGTTTTTTTAGAAGGGCAGACAATATAGCACCAGCATACCATGACACAGGCAGCCATCATGCCATATCACATCAAGTTTTCATCTCACAACATACCATTCAGGTTACTTTATCTGGAAGCATGATTTTTGTAATGAAACTGGACTTTGTACCAATGAATAATAACCAGAATCATAATTTGTTTTGGGCTTCAACATCGTAGTTGTACATGATTATCTGATCTAATACTACAACACCAAACTTAGGAGCTCTTTATTGGCTTTCTAAGTCTGTGTCAATTGTCCAAATCAGCTATTTTTGACAAAAAAAAAATGTTGGTCTTAGTCATGTTAGTATTTTCTGTTATGTACATTGACTTTTGCCACAAAAAAATCACAAGGTTTGTTGTAGCACTGACATTTCCACATACCTAGAGGAGCAGCACAAAAATTTGTGTGCGTCTACACATTAAATTTGGTGTATTTGTACTGTTTTAATGGATATGGACAAAATACAAAAGCACCTCAATGTCTGCTGAAAAATTGTAATAATATGATACCTAAATACTTGAGAGGTACCAAAAAGTGAACCATCTAGTGTATTCATGAGATGCTTATTGTATGCTGAGAATCATTTTTATTAGTAAAAATTACCATGGTGGTTCAGTTGCTCCTGAAATGAAAGTAATCAAAATGTCTGGTTGTAATACAAAATTGACCTCTAGAATGCAAAAACTATTTTGAATTCTGCTTCAAATTCAAAGATGGTTTCTGCTTTACTCTTTCTAGCATACTTAAAAATGATATTTTTATGGTCAAGGTACCAATGATGAGCAAACCATGATTTTTTGGAGAGACTGATCACACAGTTAGCATCCAGCCTAAAACCACCTACAAGTTAGACAAAATCCCTACATATTCAATAATGATATTAGCCTGAACCAAAATGAGTTAATTTTTTCCTTTTTCTACTAATTTTGATGTTTTTATGTATGATGAAGAAATAAATTTAAAAAGAGCATAGATTTTTTACAAAGGTGTGTTTTTTCATTTATATTTGTTTTTGCATATGATCTAAATCTACATTCAACTGAAGACAATTAAACACAAAGAATCAGGTCACAACAGGACATAGCATGGTAGAAATCATCTAAGCCATGATGGAGGATGGCAGAGAGAAAATCAAAGAGTATCCAAAAGAGATTATTCTAAGAAATAAATGAATGGCCCAGAGAATGTGACAGCTGGCATGCTTAATATTACAAATGTTTTTGTTTTCAACAGAAACTAGAAGAAAATATGAAACTTAATTGTTACTTTTTGGATTGTTTTGATGTTTTGCTAATCCAAGTACCCATGGACTTTGGTGAGGATTTTGTGAGGAAAAGTGGCAGAGAAGGACTCCACAGTTGGATTGGAGCTCGTTGCGAAAAGATCTAATAAGTCACCTCTATTGTACTAGCTAGAAAAGAGACCAGCTGAGATGAGTTTTGAGCTGACTAATTTCATGAGCAGAGTGAGTGCTTAGCTACTGCTAATGCTGCATGGATCTAGACCACGTATGTCCAAGTAAGCAGTAAACTGAGATTGCAGCAGCTCTGGGCAGGGACACATGTGAATGTGGCAGTGGTGAGTTACCTTGTCATGTGGGAATGGTGCTAGGAATAGGCTTAACTATTTTCAAACATTTTACTTTTTTTCTTTTGATTGATGTTAAAAACCTTCAGACAGTTCCATAACAATGAATTTCATGACATAGCTTCATTCCAAAATATTTTAAGTTTTAATATGGTCAAACGCTCAAACCTACTGTTCCTCCATAGAAAAAAATGAAATTCCATTTTTGATGTGTGTGCTTCTTTCATTTTTGTTGTTGATGATTTAACATTTGGTATCTTCACAAATCATATGCTTATACATAGAAAGGTGAAATAATAATGATGAAACTAAAAAACAAAGTAGATTATTTTTATCATTATTGAGGAAGAGTTTTGAAACCCTCCCTAAATCGAACTACAAGAAATATTAAACAAATGCCTTTCAAAAGGTTCAAACATCAAACTTTTGACTTTTTTGAAACAATATTATTTAATCTATTTACTTTACCTTTAGTAAACCCAAGTCCTAAACTAGCATTAGTGATGTTTGTCTAAAGCTCAACTGAAGTCTTTATCATGTTATTATTCTTGTTATTTTTCCTGAAAACCTTGTGCAATGTATCAAAGCTGATCAGTTGTCAGTAGGTCAGGATGAATATTTTCCTTTTTATTTTTGAATGTTTCAACTATTGGTATGGAATTTTACTTCTTTATCTTTGCATAGTTCATTATTTCAAAGATACTCTGGAAAATTATTTTCATTTTCACACATTCAAATATGCCCAACTTTTGCTATGGCTTGGATTGTAATTTTTATATACTTTTTCATGTCTAAGTATTTTAATCTTGAAAAATCATCTCTAAAGAACAGCAAAGGGGGCTAATTTAGAGAGAGGACAAAAATCTCACTTGATCTGCCTTTGCATTATAAACTTAAATCATTACTATCAAAGACAGCAGTGCATGATTCCATTACATACTTCATTCATAAAACCTTGTTCAAAGCATATGCTTCTGTTTTTGAAACTTTTGAAATTCATGGCAAAGAGCACAGAATGTGAAGGAAAGAAATAGCAAGATGTAAGATTAAGATACTGCATTATGGTCTTTTTGACACCTTATTGGTGTTTGTATATATCAATAATATGCTGAACCTGTTTTTTCATATTCTACTCATTGTACATGAATTTCATTACAATATAATACAGATTTTTCATGAAAGAGTTGGCATTAGATGCTGTTGAGTGGCATAAATAATTAACATAATGAAATGCAAAAGCCAACATTCCTATGTTATTAATCTCACTCCCAATCTGTATCTAATAAAATCTGATTTAAATTCTACTAGTAGCTGAATACAGCTGTGGCTGGTAACAACTAACAACAGCAAATCACAATTGTGACAATCATTGCTATCCAACCAACTAGTCATAGTTTTAATTTATGTTGCATAAAGTTATTCATTACATTTACATGTTGGTACTGGGGTCAAATTATCTTACAAAAGACCCAATCCAAAAATAATCAGGATGCAAATAAAATTGTGGTGGAATTATGTTATAGCAATTCAATTATGGGGTCATTCTTTTGACACAATTCAAATTCATGACTTCATAAAGTGGGCTTTGAATACAAATCTATTTGTGAAAATACTCACTGTTTGATTTTTTTAAGCAAATTCTTTGCATAAACTTCAAGTCATGATACAGTATGTGAGCAAACCATTGTAAACAATCTCATCATAAAATGAAATTTAAGTATCTATAAAATCCTACAATGAATCAGAGCAGAACACTAGTCAGCCTCATCACAAGGTTATAAATGTAGTATTAGGGTAGTGGTGATTGTCTAGTTTGTTTGTCTTGGATCATGGGGATGGGGTGTGGGGCAAAAAATCAATGGCTAAGTTTGTTTAAAGGCAAAGAATGCAGAAAAATCCCATTTTACTAGCTTTATTGTGTGCCAAAATTTGTCAAGAGTAAAGATTGTAAGAGCTAATGAGAAACAACAAGCATGGATGCTGTAATTTGAGCTCAACAACTACAAAATACAAAGTCTATTATTATGAGGGAAGTGTTATTTATCATCACTTAGCCACTAGCTGTTTCACGTTCATCAATACAACAGAAGGTTTTCCCCTTAAATTGGAATGGTCATCATTGTCAATTGTTTATGACAAGAAGGAGATGACAAAGAAAGATTGGTAGGTGAGACAAAATTAATTTGGCATTTTTTTGTGTGACATTTTATTGTTTTTAAGGTTGGTGTCATGCCCTATTTTTGTACAGTCATTGATCATCCACTAATTCTGGGCTGAAGCTAGCAGCTGTGATTTAGGTATTCGTTTATTATGTCATGCCTTCTGCAAACTAGTACTAAGAAGTTTTGATTTGTTGTTGCTTTTGCCATTTTCTGTGTTTGGGGATTTTAACAATTTTGTTTTATTTTTGCTTTGAAAATAAAGACATTGTTTTTTCATCATTATCAGATTTTAGTTCATTTATTATCAGTGATATTATGCAGTGTTGTTACCTCCTTGAAGTTGACATTGCACTGTGTTCTTTACCTGTACTTTTGGCCAGCTTTGATAACAATGCACACTTTTCATTGTAAAAAATAAAAAAAGTTTCACTGTGTGATATTATTTGTCAAAAGTAATACCATCTTTTGTCGCTGCCTCTTCCACAGGAAATAAAATAAAAAATAGAAAATCATTCTTGATGTCAAAAGAAGACCACTATTCGCTTTGGAATACATTGGGATTTGGGATGTTTCTGAAAATGGCTTGACAATACTGTATAATATCTGAAGCCCATGAAAGTATGTGATCTATCAACTAAAAATCCCCAAGAATACAGTTTTTTATAAAGAAGCTTCTTATTGTATGGAGTGCCATTGCTCCCCAGACCCAGATGAGCAAAGGAGGGCATTAATAGCTGTAATAAGTAGAATTGACCAAAATATCTCCACTCCAAACAAAACCTGGTTAATGACTTTGATGATACTGCACTGTTGGCTGGAGATGGGTTTTTCAACACACTCTGCAATTTGAGGAGAGTGTTGTGTTTGAAGCCAGTTGTGCCTAGGACTTTTGGAAGAGGATGAATTCTTAACCCTTGAGTTGTGGCTAAAACCCACTGGTTGCAACCACATGTGGAATTTGCGTCTACTATTTTTCTCTAATGGGGACACAAAATCATATGAAATAAAATTGAATTCAGATTTCACACAATAACAGATTCCAAACAACTCAATAAATTGGGAAAATTTTGTAAGAACTACATTGAGAATTCTGGGTCGTTTTTTCAAGCTTATTTTTCCTAGTGTTTAGTGGTATATTTCAATCAATATTTCTGCCTGAAATGTGGCTCTATGCCCTTTGAATAGTTAGGAGAGGTTCTTTTGAAGTAAGCATACTATTTAGAGTGCATATTACAGCCCAAGGAATAGTCTTAAATGAGACCCCTCATTAATGAAATTGCCTTCTTGCGTGATTTGACTTAAAAGGAGTTCAAATAACACGAGATAGAGTAGGAACCATATTGCTGATACAATTTCTCTTTTCAATACAAAAACATGTCTACACAAGAGAGTAAAATAGTTCTATTTAAAAGATGGAAAAGCAGGAAAAAGATGCAATACTACCAAGAATTATCATCAGATAAAAATGTTGTGAGTTGGCAATGTGTCAAAAATGAAAGGTGCCATAATATGGGGTTTGTGGGGTTTCAAAACTGCAAGCAAGAGCCAAAGGTAGGTACTACTTATGCTTGGGTTGAGACTTGGATTTAGCACTGCCAAGAAAGAACGTAAAAACTGTTGAAAATTTAACTACGAGACAGATTGGGATGATACCACAGAAGTCTATCAAATTTTAATTAAAGTCTCTCAAGTAATGAGATCTGGGTCCCAAAATGAACTTGCTTCTGACAAGTAGTACTGTTTTGTGAGACGCTTCTGTAAACAAAATGCTTATGAAATGCGAATTTGATTCTCAAGACAAGCTGAGCCACACAGTTCAGTCAGAAAATTCTGTAAGATAAGGTATGCCAATATATCTGAATATATACAAAGAAGATAGGAGTGATTTGTACGCTTGTGAAGTAGCTAGAGACAAAGGATTCATTATCACGTTAAGCACGCTACATTGAGTGGAATCTTCTCTCTGACACTGTAGCGATTAACGCGAAAATATCAAATAAATCGTGATATTCTTCACTTCTTCGCTACTATTCGGCTCGAGTAATGCTACAAAAGCCATTTGTGAGGCGATGCACGACCATCCACCCCACATAGTGATCTCCCGCGTCTAAATTCCTAACAGCGGTTCGACCTTCCCCATGCGCTTCTCCAAGGAAAGACCCTTTCCATTATGAACATTTGAATGAAGTAATCAAGAGCTTCGCAACCTCAAGTTTACTCGGAATCCTGTCCACCTTCCCTTCCGGCCTTACGAGATTCAGTTTGAACGTAGAGGTTGATCAAGAAAAGGACTGGCAAAAGAGTTCCGAGGAGGACGGCGAGGTAGGCACCGAAGGTAACCTCGAGGGAGAGGGTTTGTGAAGGAAGGGCTTCGACGATGGAGTCAAGTGCGAAGGCGGGGGCGGCGATGGTGGCGGCTGGAATGGAGGCGATGGCGGCCTTTTTGAGGTCGAAGCCGTTGGAGGCAACCCTTTGCACAACTAACGATCGGACAGGCGAAAAGAAGAGTGTTAGAATCAGGCTCTGGTTGAATCGAAAAGTTTTGGCGATAGAGAANCTCTTCCGATCTGTTTTGGCGATAGAGAAAATCAGCACCAGCATCCTCGGTCTATGATATCTGCTATGGTCAATCCAGTGCCTCAGAACGCGCCAAGAACATCAGAAGCAGGCGCGTTGGAGTTTGGAGCCGCCCAAGATGGGCTCGAGGTGCCCAGATGCACCGCGCTTCTCCGCCAGTGTACCCGGCCGCCGAATCTTTCAACAACCAACGACGGGAGTGTGACAATCCTGACTCACCCTGGGGGGCCTTGTTGGGGGCGAACGCCATGGCGGCGGCGATCATTGCGAAAAGGGTGACGAGTTGGAAGGTCTTCATGGTGGAAATTAAATTAGGGATTTGGATTTGTGTCAAAGATTTGAGTGCTTTTTGAGACAACTTGGGGGGAAAGCAAGGGTGTGCTCGTGCTCACTCGTGCTGCTCGTGCTGCGTGCGAACGCGCAAGTACAATAACAAGAGGAGTTTGTCGCTGCTTTTGGATCATTGCGTCTGTGCGTCGATGGTTTTTAACACTGCGTGCGCCACTCTTGATCGAGTTGAAGAGATGTTGTGACGTTTGTGATACTAGTAGTAACGTACTTAGGAATAGGTAGCAAAAGTTGAAGATTTTCGCATTGCGATCTTGGAAACGTGCAGAATTATTAAAAAGTGATTAGAAATCGTGTGAGAGATTCCGAATTCCTGATTCCAAACAAATTGAAACTGACTTTGACTCTGACTGCCTTTTATTTTATTATTTACTTACTTATTTACATAAGTAAGTATGTAAGTAGGAGTACTATGGTAGTACTATTATTATTTTTCATGTTTTACATTGCACCTATTATTCTAAGTACTACCATACTTACATTACTACCATGAAAAATACCAATTTTGACTAGGAGTAATGTCCTACAAACATGTATTTCTCTAGAGAGGCAAATAATGATAAGTTAACAGCAACTTTGGGGCTGAAAAGACATATACTTACCAAAATAATGGGTGCACTAAGAAATTTTGGTGTTTGTTGAAATTGAAATATTGAATAAATAATAATTGGAAAAAAAGAAATTGGAAACAAAATGAAGTAGGTTGCTTAATCATATTTTTATATTGTTTCCTAAGGTAGAGGCATGTGTTGTTCAGATTCAAAAGTATGTTGGATTCATCTGGTTAATCATTCTTGAAATGGACATTAAAGAAGATTGAAACTTCATTTTGACAGAGTTCAGAAACACAAATACATAATATTGTCATTCTTTGTAAAAACTGAAATGTTTCATTCTCTGTTTTGGTGAATTTGAGAAATGTAAGCTGTCCATTCTATACTCTTGTTCAATATGTTTCCTATTCACATTCCAATGTTTTATTGTGTTTACCTGGGGATGGATGACCAGTAAGAAATGATTCTTTTCATCAACAATTAAAAGAATGAAATTTTGTGGGGGGCTGTGAAAGAGATGTTCAATGGATAACTATTCATCATAAATTTTGAGCTGATAATTCAGATAGATTTGTCAATTTTGAAAATTTTTAATACTCTTTCTAATTGGGACTGGGAGCAATGGATCTTGTGTTTGAAACTTGTCCTTCCAAGTGGTCCTTTTCTTACTAAAGTTCATTCCAAAATGTAAAAATGCAATGATGTTTTTGAAGTCATACAAAAATTCTTTGTGTGGAAAATAAATGTAAAAGTCCACATGGTTGTGAGTTTAATATAGCTGGTACCAAATATTGGCATCACATAGATAACCCCAAGTTTTCAATGAAAATAAATTTTACTGCTAGAAGGAAGGTTGTGTGTGGGTGGAATATTTGCATGTGAGACAATTGGTGTGGCACTGATATTTTGAGCATGATACCTAGCACTATTCTAAATACAAATGCAACATAATCATTGATAATATGATAATTGGTGTTTTTTGGCAAAATAAACATTAAGACTTATAGCAAGAATATTTGAATGTTTTTGATGTCATGTTTAGTAACTTTTAAATTTTTTTCATAACAGTGTCACATGATCAATGAGCAGCAACTTGGCATTGTTGATTGGAAAAAATGATTGGAATAATTAACCCTCAAACATCTTGTTTTCAGTTTGGTTTTCATTAAATTTGTTTAAAAATCATGGAATGTAAGATAAAATTTATTTTTTATCTAGAATACATTGTGTAAATGTTAATTACTAGTTAAGAAAAGAGAAAAGCCAAAACTAAAATGACAACTTTTGAAGATATTAATATTTTGCAAAAAAGAGAATCTAATGACTCAAAACTGTTTTGAAATTAATGATTTTTAGGTGGCTTTGATGTAAAAATCATTTGTTTTTGTGTGATTTATTGTTGGAATAAATAACTACAAGAATAAAATGAGATGGGACATAATCATTCTTGGATTTTGGATACCATATTAAAATAGGTTTATCATCATCAAAAATTCTTTGTAATAATGTAAAATTGAGTTTAATGTAGATGGCGATAAGGTTCACTATATACTACCCCAAGGAACCAACTGAATGATGTTTGAAAAGTCTGTGTATTCACTTCTGTTCTATTGATTTGATGTATTTTCATTTTTCATAATGATCAGCATTCAGTGGCTACACAACCAATAACCCAGATGGTATTTGCCATACCTAATATTGGTTTGGGGTGGGGCAGTAGTTGTGGAAATAAGAGATGTTTTTGCTTTCAAATCTTCTTTTTGGTGTTGCATTTGACATAATGTACTTATGAATGGGAAACTTTGAAACAATCTTTCATGCTATGACTCATGATGACTATCGAAGTTATGAAGAAGTGCTGCAAGTTAAATCCATTAAAATGGTGTTTAAAGTAACATGCGTGTACACATATTTCAATAACAAAATAACATCATCATCTATATTTTTAGATCATTATTATTGGGAAAATGTGTATGTGTATGCTTCTCATGAAATAAAAGTAACAATTATATTTTTCATGTTATTACTTTATGGGATGTATCTACTCATACAACTGAATTTCTGTTGTGGAATTATTTCAATTCTATTTTTGAAGCTGCAGGGCACATTATGATCATCACTTTGTTTTGTTAATTTAAACCATTTTACTACAACCATCTATGAACTTTATTTTGATACAAACAGCTACTCACGCTTAAATATTATATACTTATTTCAGTAAAATATCAACATAATGATATATGTATCTGGGACCCTCTTCTCAGAGGTACAACTTGCATCACACTGATATTCAAAACTACCATAATGTCCCACAATCATTGCACTACTATGAATACAATGCAGACACTTGGCTATCTTTATCTTGAAGTAATCAATAAATATATTATGTGCTGGACATATTTTTTTGTAGACTTTAAAAACTTTAAATATAAATGTGATGTTCACCTGTCTCATCAAAAAGCTAAGAATGTTATTGTGGGAAATTAATTTTTTTGTTTTTATAAGTTGAATTTAATATTGAGCACACACACTAAAGTTTTTCACATCGAATGCTCCAAACAATCCCTTGAACAATCCCCTTTGTCTTTGTGCAAACCATTTGCTACTAGATCAAGCTCAAAATATTCATCAATTAGTAACACACATAGAATGAGCTCAATCAGAACACATAAAAATGAGCTTTTACAAGATAAGACAAAACTTCTAGATGTCCCCCTTCCAATATTCTAGAAGATACTTTGAGCAGCAAACTAGAACTTTGTTGACTATGGCTCTCAAAAATAAAGTTTATTTAAAGAGTGTGAAGGATATTACAATGTAATTGATGAGGTCCTAGGTGTGAATACCTATAATTACTGAACTTATCATGATCTAGATGTGGAAATAATGGGCTCTTGTGTACACATTTTCAATATCACTTGTGCATCCACATGTTATTTACTTTTTTGGTAACCAAAAGTGTGGTAGAGTGTTAATCTCAATAAGTCTAAATATCAAATAATTTGCATCACATCTATCTTGAACCAGACATGTTTTAGAACTCTGATCTGTATCTTGGTGTTTTTGGACATGTAGTACTAAGAGTTTTTCCCACTATTATGATTCAAATTTTTATTAGCTTAGTTGGAATTTTTACTAAACCAATATATGAGTATCAGCAGCAATGTAGTCATTTTAATATGTTTCATCAAAAGAGTATGAGCCAAAAACTACATTATGTTTATATTACAATTAACAGGGATAAAACCCATTTGTTTGTAACTCATTATGAAGTCATTATATTTTGTGGCCTTACTGAGGATGTCACTAATACATTGTATGCAACACAACATGGGGAATATGTGTTCTAGGGCAACATTGGAGATATTGAGGATTCATATTAACATAATATTATCATTATCATCAGTATTGTTAGTAGCATACTTCAAAGATAAGTTTATTCAATATGACCACATGGCTATAAATAATGAAAATTGAAGAATGTAGAAATATGGTGAGTGAAACTATTCAACCTTCCAAATTGACAATAGAGGGATGGTAGTTGCTGTCAATGTTGAAGTTTTTCTAGGGTAATTGCTCAGATTTAAGCACATAACATTTTTTCTATATTTCAGCAAAAAATTCAGAATAAAACTCAGATTGTAGAAAGAATTTTTTATACTTTAGTGGCAATATTGAAATTAATTCAAGGGTGGATATCAAATCCTGTCTTCTATGGGATCAACTAACAGTAATTTGAATTTGTTGTTTTATCATAAATTTCTATGCTCTATTCTATGTTCTGTTCCAACTTGTATTCTAAGTTCTCTTCAAGACTCTGCTCAATGGATTTTGTTCTTTAATGTTCAGGTTCCATTCTAGTTAAATAACAGGTTCTAATATGTTCTTTTCTAGATCCTAATTATATCCTAGCTTTTATTCCAGCCTATATCATAACATCTATTCTAGGCTATCAGTTTTATTCTAGAACCTATTGTAGGGTCTATCCTAAGTTCAAAGTTTATGTTTTAAGTGTGGTCAAGGTTTTATTCTACATTCTGTTTTAGGTCTTGTTTTAGATTCTATATTCCAAGTTCTTTTTGTATCCTTTGATACACCATTAATCCTAGTCCTTCATTAGATCTCCAAAATTTACTTTTATATTTCCATTAAAATTTTTAAGTGTTCAATTATTTTTTCCTTTCTTTGTGTATTTTTATTTTTTGTTTCTGTTTTGTTTTTTTATAAATCTTTTCTAGGTTCCTTTCCACCTTTTAGGACCATTCTAAGTTCATGATCATACCCAACCCTTTGAACTCTGAAATGGTGTGATTGAAAAATAAGCCTAATCCAAAAAGGTGTTTATTCACAGATTCAATGTCTCTTTTCTGTGTCTAGTTACATACTTTCTATACTTTCTGCCATGGATTTTTTTCTCAGTTTTTGTCTACTGCTAAATTCTATTCTACTGCTAAATTCTATTAATGATTTCTACTAACAGAGCTCAGGGTATTTCCACTACTGTGTTCTTCCTGACTAGATTCTTTTCTAGGGTCTTTGATGTGTATGATTACTTTTTTTAACTTTCTCTCTAGGTTTTTAGATTGTTTCCAAAGTCTTTTTCTAGTTTTTTCTATATGCTTTATATTTTTTCTATTTTTAGTTTATTATTCTCAGCTATTTTTCTAGTTTGTTTTGTATGATTTCAGATTTTTGTTAGTTAATTTATCTGCTAGTTCATAGTTACTTCCATAGATCATTTCAAAGGTCACTATAGTTTCATTATTTCAAGCCTGTAGAGAATTCTTTGGAGGTTTGTAGGTACTCTTTTCTTGTGGCTGCTGATCTCTTTTCTTGGCTCTTTCCTAGGTCATTTTCTGGATCTTCTCAATGTAGTCCTCTTGATTGTATCATAGTCATAGAAACATTTTTTAGGCTCTTATTAATTTGTCTCTGATCTAGTTTTTCACTATGGTACTAGATTTTTCATGGATCTTTTCTGCTAATGTATTTTTTTTTCTATCAAACTCCTGTCAAATGAACCAAACACCAACTATCTACTTAGTACTTGCTATGACTATGATCTCCATTTTTGTCAAATCTTTTCTTGGTTTCTGTCTTAGTTCTTATTAGCATTAGTGTTTGTATCCTTTTCTAGTTATTTATTGAAGTTTTTTGGGCTCCTTTCTTTAGGCTCATTTCTAGATTATCTGGATTATTTTTTCTTGTTTCTTTTCATGTTTCTATATTGCAATCTAGAGGTTATTTTCTAGCTTAATGTCTAGATACTTGTTTAGAACATTTTCCACATTATTTTGCAACTTGTTCTATAGATTTTTGTTTTCTTTTGTAGGGTCATCTCTAGATTTTTTCCTTGTTATTTCATTTATGTTTTTAAAATTTTTATTTTAGAAGGTTCAATGCTAGATTTTATTCTATCAGTATCTCTTGTGTTCTCTTTTCAATCATTGCATTAATTTTTCTCTTCATTGGACACAATTGTACTAGTTTTAAAATGATAATGAATTTTTCAGAAAAGACATAGCAAAATATAGAAAAAACCATAACATTGACACAAGCTGGAGCAATGAGCTTTTGGAAGAATCCTTTGTCAGAATTGTACCAAGTCTTATTATCATGAAAATTCAGCACATTTTCTACTCAGTAATGTAGTAGGATAAAGTTTGAAATTGGATACAACTGCTGCTGACCTAAGAAGAACAAAATGAATGCATACCTCTATTTTTCAAAGTTCACTTTAATATTTTCTAAATTCTTTTCTATGACTTTTCTAAAATATTTTGTATTTCTTTGTTTTTTCCCTGGATTTATCTTCAAGCTTCTTCTGCCTTCTTTTCTCTACCATCCCAACCATTTTTAGCACATTATTCAACATATCAACCTTTGTTTTTCTTGAGAAGTTCTTACCAATACTATGACATTAGGACCCCCTCTTTCATATGGGCCTTTCTTTTTTTTGCACATATAGTTCTTTTTTATGATATCATACCATTCATATTTTTTCTATTTTCTTGTTTTGATTGTAGCTAGAAGATGCTTCTCCATATTGTTTTTAGTTTTTGTTTTTCTTATTTATAACTTCATACTTTATCTAAGGTTATTTCTACTAAATTCTGATCTAGGCTCATTTCCTGGTTCTCATTCAGGGTCTTATCTAGGTTCATTTCTAGCTACTTATCTTAGTTCTTATCTAGGTTCTTATCTATTTTCTTAGCTTTTTTTCTAGGTTTTTTTCTAATATTTTCTTTTTGCTAGGTTCTTTCCTCGGTTATCTTCTTGGTCATTTTCTTGGCTCTGCTATATATTTTTTGAGAATCATTTATAGTTTTGTTTCCAAATTCTTTACTAGATTTTTTCACCTGGAGTCTCTTTTTCTAGTTTTTTACAGAGCTTTACTCTTCAAGGCTCTCAATTCTAGCTCATTTTCACAATTTTATTTTCTAGTTAGATCTGGTCTCTCTTTTATATTTCTAGATTAGTTCATATCTTGGTTTGATTTTAAGTAATTTTTTCATATTTTCTCTACAAACTACCCTTTAATCTGGGTTTGTTTTTTCAAGTATTTTTATTTCTAGTTTTTTTCTTGGTTCTTTTTTATTTTGCTGGCTGGCCTAAGACTAGGTACTCAAATAATGAGTACCTGAAAATTGTGTCATATGATTAGTGTATCCTGAGATTGTTCTGATAAATTCATGGATATAATTAATATGTATGCATTCATTGGTGTCTAAATATCACTTAAGGAGTAATTTTTGTTTGTAATAGACAATTTTTGACCTCTCTACACACCCAATTCTTAGTGTTACAATAAAATGGATTTTTCATTTTTTTGACTAGGTACCCAAATGATTACCTTGTCATGCCTTCTACTTCTACAGGGTTTGTGTAGATCACAGTATTTTTTTTACTAGGCACTCAAATGAGTACCTGAAATTAACTAGCTAAATGAAAAATAAATAGTGACATCTATTTTGTGTTGATGCTATTGTTTAAGGTGGAATACAGCCATTGTACCCTTAGCCACTACACACCAACTCATCACTGGTGTGATTGTGGTTCACTGAACCACTTAAAGATGCTTACTACTTTATGTTTTAGTGAGTAGTTTGTCTTTTTTTCACTCTGATTTTACTCACCTTGAACATTTTTAATAGGTAGAAGACATTTTTTTTTCAAATAATAATTTACAGTTTCCTTAGGTTACATATTGAAAAAACTTCCTGCATCCACCCACCATTTTATTGACTTGTGGCACAATGATCACTTTTTAAAACAATGTTGACAGCAACAATGGCTGTTCATGGACATCAATTGTTGTTTTCTGAGTATATTGCCCAGTAATTCTTGGGCCATGAACTCAATCCAAACAGAGGATGCTGTCATGTGCTGTGTGCTGCTGTTGTTTGTGGTGCTGATGGCATTCACCATCAGCAACACAAACGGCAATACAGACCACTGCAATGGGGATCTGCCAATAATGACATTGACAACAATTGCTTGCTGTGAAATTGATGGCAATTGGATTCAAGGCAAATGCCTTTCATACTATTGCCACCTATTGGTCAGAAACTTAAGCTGTAGGTTATCTTTGTGCAACAGAAGTTACCATTGCAACAAAGGCAACCTTAACCATGCTACAGCAAGCCACTTGCCATGACACCAATTGTAATGAACAAGCCACGTTGTTGCTACACCATAGAAATTGTTTTGAAGGAACATTTGACTAAAAAATTAACTACAGATGACTAAACTAACTAACAATTAAGTTTTAACATTGATTGACATTGTTGGGCCATCACTTGCTGTGACAAAACAACTTTGGCTGAACATGCCATTTTCGACACATTTTTTGTTTGTGGTACTTTAAGCACCATAATATGTTTAGGTAGGTTTTGGGGACCTGTCTACCCAATGGAGTACAAAACATGACAAGTGTTGTGCTTGGAGTCCCAATCGCAGCATGATCAATTGGTAGAACACCTTCCTAACCAAGGACCTTTGTTATCAACTAGTTGGGAGGGCCTGTACCTGAAGGTTGTACAAAAAACAAATAAAGAGGTGGCAAATTTCACTGAATACCACAGCAGTTTTCATTTTTTTCTTGAGGAAGCCATTTTGTGGTCATATGTTGAAATTTCTCCATGATTTTTGCTTGTTGAGCTTAAAAATTGGATAGACCATGAGCTAATGAGTTGGATTTGATTGTTGTTGCATCATCTGGACTTATTAGTGGTGAGAGAATAGACTTTTGACTAGGTACTCAAATGAGTACCTATCCACAATGTTAGGTACACAGATGAATATCCAGGCCAGAAAACAATTCCTGCATGAGGATCTTTTCTGGATTCTTCTTGAAGATTTTCTAGGTTCTTTTCTGGATTAAAGTTAGGTCTGTTTCTGTGTCTGCACGCATGAGAAAAAACAGTAAAATCTTTGGGATACCTTTAGTTTTTACTTTTTTCTCACTTGAGAGGAAACTGTATGTAACCACACTGTTGACTGGAGAGGGTTTTCCAGCCACACCTTTCTGGTAGGGCACAAGTGCTTTGCACGAGTTCCAAACCAGAAAGGTGTGTCTAAAACCCAGTCACAGTCACGTGCGGTTGCATTTGTGTCCACTCAAGGGAGAAAAAAGTAAAAACTAAAGGTAACCCAAAGGTTTTTACTGTTTTTTCTCACGCATGTGGACACAAATGCAACCGCATGCAACTGTGAGTTGTTTTCATACACACCTTTCAGGTTTGGAACTCATGCAAAGCACTTGTTCCCAACCAGAAAGGTGTGACTGGAAAATCCTCTCCAGTCAACAGTGTGGTTACATACAGTATCTACTAATGTATGATTCCTGTGTTAGACGCTTCTATTCTGACATAGCAACCACAAAACAAAGACCCTGCAGTGTGTTAAGGGAATGCTCATTTATTTGTTTATCCTCTAGTTGTTTCATATTAGTAGATGCAAAATACTTTATTTCCCCTTGGAATGGATTTGCCATTATTGTCTTTAAAATCCTTTGAAAAACAAAATACAATAAGAGCTCAGGAGGCGAGACAGAAGGACTTCAGTTTTTTTTTGCATTTTTCTAATTTTTGGCTCTACAAGACCCCCTACCATTACCATCAGCAAATGAAGACAATGTCAGTTGACTTTCACTGTTATGAGCATTGTTGTGCAAAGAAAGCATGCATTTACACTCTCAACAATGCTTATTAGTAGTTACTGTGTTTTTCAAATAAATCAGCACTACTAAAATTTGTGAAATTGTCTTGAATATGAATCTTAATACTAACAGTTAAATAATATTCATCCAAATCAAATTACTGGAATAATTTTTAGAGTATAACCTGGTGTTTGCACTGTGTGAACAACAACCTCAAATTTTGAAATGAGGAAAGGAATAGCCTTGATGCAAATGATGACAATTCCAATTCCTGCCCGCCAAGTTATTTAGACTCAAGTTAACACTGGACCAAACTTCCTTTTGCTTGCTGCTTGCTGCTTGCTAAATACTAAACATACTAGTAATACTAGTTGGACACATACAGAAAGAACACAAGGGAATTGCCTGAAAATTGACGGGCTATAGCTGATTAAGCTTTCAGTCCCCTCCACGAATCTGCTGGTCTTAAATAAATTTGAGTACCAGTAGATTTGGAGTCCAGTAGGTCCATTGTATGGGGAGAG
>JALLOT010000460.1:0-20130 GCA_036939595.1 Thalassiosira livingstoniorum
AATGATCTTGATAGCAAGTCATCGGGAAGTCATTTGGCATGTGAATGTCTACGACGAAGGAACGAAGCAAGAGGAATGTCATATAATTTCCGCAATTGTTGTGAAATCATCAGTTATCTCGGGCTTTCGTTTGGTGGTTGGAAGGTTTGTTTTGCGTTCCTTGGGTGGAAAACTACAACAATCGTCCGAACCATGGGGGCAGGGATCTCGGGGCAGCTCGGGGTTTGGGGAACACGCGGTGCATAAGTGTGCAAAAGTGTGCAAAAAGAGTAGACTCTGGTCCAATGCATTCGTAGGCATGAGAGTGTTTGAGGACCGTGAGCCAAGTGCCGAAGGGCATTTTGCGCCAGATTATGGGGGCCAATTTGAGCAAGTGCCGTGTGGGCTCATGTGGGTTCATGCGGGCTCACACGGGCCATGCCGACAGTGTGGGCAATGAGGGCAATGCCACAATCTGCCAAAAAGCCAAGGTTGCAACGCAAAATGCACAATGCACTGCACAAAATAATATTCCTTTCGACAATTTCAACTCCAATGCAAGCAAATAGAAGCAAATAACGGGTGCAGATATCAAGGATGCCGGGAGTGTAGCGTGAAGAGTGAAAGTGATGGCCGGAAGAATTGAGGAGTTGAGGAGTCGAGAATGGAAGGATTGAATTTTGGTTTTTGATTGTGGATTATTGCTATGGCACTGGATTCCGTGTCAGAATTACTCCTGATATTGGTTGGTGTTTCTTTTGCTGCCTTCAAGGCTTTGCAATGTTTGACCATTTTGATACTGAGTGTGTTCTTGATTTGAATGGATTTGCACGTTTGGTATGAATTTGATCCAGCAAAATAATTTGAGGAGTGTGGAAATTCCATTTTTATATTTGGTTAAATTTGATTCATTGTGCCATTTGCTTGTATTTTGGTGCTGGATTGTGCAAGTTTTCTCGAAGCACTGACATTCCATACTTGTTAATGTGGCCTCTTGCCCTTATCTTTCATGGCAGGTAGATCCACGTAATGTATGGAATAAAACTATAATTTTTGGTGGCACTCAATAATCCTATCCAACTGACATCCATTATCGATCAATTCACACGATGGAGTCACGAAAACGACCCTTCGACCCACACAATGAGCTCAATGAGCACCCACTGTCACAGGCACAAAAAGCCCAAGATCGAAAACGACGTCAGATCCAACAGGCCGAATGGGGGCTACGTCAAGTATTGGCGGAGTGCGGCTTACTGGATCCACTGAATTCATCTGCAACGATTGGCACAATTGGCATTGGCAGCACGGGTGGCACGAGTGGCATGAGTGGCAAGAGAAACATCGGGAACAATGCACCGTCCAACTTGGGCTACCCACTCGAATCCACCGTATCGCCCACCTCCTTCCGCACGTCCATCACGGCATTATTGGAGGAAATGGATAGGAATGGAATTGATCCGGGGAATGAACGTGTGTTGCAGAGTTTGGAAGAGTGGATTGGGGATGCGTCCTTTGTCTCGGGAATTGGTGGCAATGGTGATGGCGTTGGTAATGGTGAAGGAGGGACTATTGGCAGGATTGGCGAGGATGACATGGACATCCATGGCAATGGCAGCAATGGTGTCATTAGTAGCGGCGGCAACAATGCTAGTACCTGCAGTGTCAATTCACTTCGTAAAATGCTCCTTCCACTCTACCGAATCCAATCTTCCCAAGAATCCACGAATTCCACCAATGGCTTGCTCTCTCAATTTTCCCAGCCCGAGCTCGACTACGATGGAACTAACGACCCCAATGACACCAAAGAAACCAACCATAAAACTATAACCATCGTGGAATCCTCCTCACTCATCAAAGTATTACTCCGAATTGACATCCTGCAACCCACGTTGATCAAGGCCATATTGCAAAAACTTCCAGAGCTGGCGATGCTCTATCAAAATGGACCTGAAACTGAGGACAACTCTCCCAACGCCCCTACCGTCACGTACGCCAATGACATCCCACGATTGGTATTCCAAAGTCTCCAATGGCTCGATCACATTGTCGATCCATCAAGTTTGACCATGGCATTTGTCGAGATGCTTACTGTGTTATCGTCGCTTTCGTCTCAGGCCTCGGGAGAGGATGATGTGCATGATGTGCATGATTTGCATGATGCTGGTGGAGGTGGTGGAGGAAGTGGAGTTGGTGGAGAAAGTGACAAGATACGAGGAATGTTATTGGATGGCATCGGCTGTCTTCCGGATGTACTTGGAGATTGCATTGATTGCTGTGCCTACGATGGAAGTAAGATTGGAAGTGATGCCAAAGTTGACAAAATCGATGATGACGACGACGATGAACGAAATGGCGGCAATGACGATGACGCCATGGAAGATAGCGAAGACACGGAGGACACCGAGGACAATCCCATACTCTCCACCCTGCAACACCTACGACAACAAGACCCCTCCCTCCTCCTCCCCTGTCTCGATGCCATTGGTTCGTTGCCTCTGACGGAACGCCAACAGGCCATTGTGGTGCGGGATGCATTGGAGGCATTGGGGACGTGTGGGACGGAGGAACGGTGGGGATGGCCGGGCCTTGTGGGGTTTTTGATGCGGCATTGTCCTGCTCCGGTGAAGAAGGGTGGTAGAGGTGGTAGAGAAGGCGGTAGTGGCAACAATGGCGGTAATGGTGGGAATGGCACGTGCTTGGCCTGGGAAGTCATGCAGGAAATTCGAAAATTGCCCCTCGGAACTTCCAACAACTCCAACTTGGCAGAACCTCCTTTGTCGCCCAGCAGGAACAGTTCCCGGTACAACGGCTCACGCCAAACCAATTCCAACCACACCAACACGGAAGCATTGACCATCGAAGCTCTCTCTCGAGGATTGACGCATCGAACCGATCTGACCTCCACCCTCTTGCACTCCATCCAACACCCCCAACACCACCCGCACACTCAGGACCATCCTCCGAATTATCCCGCAGACGTCTGGCTCCTGGCATGCTGCTGCGTCAATGCTCCACACAACCAACCCAAAGTCCAAACGGTACTGAAACACAATGCCATCCATGGAGGATTTGGAGGCAGTGGAGGAGGTGGAGGATTCCATTCCACATTGCTCCAACAGGCCATACGAGGAAATGGCATGGCATTGAACACTCTCTTTGCCACCTTTTTGGAAATGGCCGATGGACTCCTCCGCCAACCGGACGGCAGTGCCAAAGAACTGGGAATTGAATTGTACGAATTGTTATTTTGGGAGTTTTGCGAGGCGATGCAACGGCAGGAGGTGGTGGGGGCACTGGTGACGCATGTTGGGAGTGGGGTCGGTGGAATGGGAGGGGGTGGTGGAGGAGGAGGAGGAGGAGTGGGAGGAGTGGCGGGAGAAGTGGATGCGGCTCTCAAAGTGTTTTGTCGGATTGTGGACCACTCGTTGGAGGGAGGCAATGGAAGAAATGGAGGAAACAAAGGATCGGGAGGGAACGACGGAGAGGATGGAGCGCAAGCCCTCCGTCCATTCCTTCCCTTTCTCACCAGTCTGTCGGATCACTTGCATCACATGACGCCATCGCAGGTCCGTCGGTTGTTTTTGCTCTTGTTTGCGGTGGGGGAAGAGAATGACGGGGGTGGAGTGATGGGCGGAATGAGTGGTGTGGCTGGAATGGGTGGCGCGATGAGAGGAGGTGGTGGAAGTGATGTCGACATTGTCATTCGGAAGCATCTTTCTCTGGCCCCCTTTTCAAAAAAACGAATTGTGAGTCATGTTCCTTACTTTCCTACTATCAGTGGATAAATGAATTTGAGTGATTGTGTTCCATTTCCTCAACAAATCTTCTTTGGTTTGTTCCTGTCGGATGATCACAGGGCATTATCGGGGCAATAGCCTATGCCGTCTCCCGTTCCACACAATTGTTGCACCAAGAGCACCTAGAACAACCATTGGAACAAGCCACGACAGCCATGGCGAACGCTGCCGATGTCGCGGGTGTTGCAGGTGCGGAACCTGCCGCGGCTGCTCTCTCGCCCATCGCGAAGGACATTCAGGACATGATCCTCTTTGCCTATTCCCATTGCAAACCTCCATCCGCTCATGTGGCTCGCTCTCATCCAGCCACTCAGTCAAGCCGCAGCAATCACTCGAATCACTTTGTCACCAACAGTTATTCCAACACCGCCACCGCCAAATCCCTCTCCTTCTTCCTCGATGAGCTGTGCTACGCCGTTCGCGGGGGACGATTGCACATCTCCATTCGAGAGTGGATGACGGATCAATTTCAAGGGGAGTTTGAGGATATTTTTGTCGGGGCGTTTTCGGGGTTTGGTCATAGTCAGGAGTGCGAAGATGGTGGGCCAGGAGGAGAGAATCACAGCGAGGAAAACAGTGAAGAGTACAGTGAGGTGAAGGGCACACCGCAGCCCATGATGATGAGGAAAGGTAACGACGATGTCATAGAGGGAGCGCTTGGGCGACATCCTGCAGAGAAGGTGCCCTTGAACAAGACTGATTTGGCCCTCATTCAATACGACCCCAAGGATTTCACTAACCCGATGAATACTTCGAATCCCATGGCCCCACCGTGCGATATTCGATTCACCATACAAGGATCCGATTCCGAAGTCTATGTCCGCATCGTCTCCTTGCTTTCCTCACTAAATGTGGTGGAGAGGGAGGTCATGCCGATGCAATTGTGTCCCATGTTTCGACTTGTGGCGACTATTAGTGATGTTCGGTGAGTGCATGTTGATTGAAGTTGGTTTAGGGTTTTTACTGCGGCTTTTTTGTTTTGCGTTTCATCCTTATGTTGCTTTTGGCCTTCATTCCCTATTGCTTTTGTTGTTTGAATTCTACCTTGCTTTCCGATCTGTTTTTGGATTTGTCTTTTAGTTAGGTCTACAAGTGGGTTTTTGTGCTGGACTTTTCTTTGTGGTTACTTACACAACAACGCTCACCATTTTCTGACTTTTGATTTCATGTATGGCACTGCCATTTTCTTTAACTGGATTCATTAGGTACGGTGGGATGGGACTCGCAGAACTAGATGCCATGTTGGGTAAGACATCTTCTTCCTTCGTTTGCATCCAGACTCGAACATAATACGTAGATTGATCTTATGCTTCTTATCCACAACTTTCCACTCTGCATTCCTGCACCATTCCATAAGAATGTCCACTTCTCCTACCCACAAGTGAAGTCTCCGGCATTGAATTTGAAGAACTGCCCCCCATGCAACAATGGGTAATCGTCTCTTCCTATTTCTTTGCCACGTGTTGGGTTCGGGAATTGATCAATTCCTTTATTTTTGCGGCTACTTCCAATATCATGTCGGCTGGAACGACTGGGATCGCTGGAGTAGCTGGAGCCGCTGCACCACCTGCAGCAACATCCATGGCGACCATGACTTCTTCTCAGGGTTTCAATCCCAACGATGTACGAAAGAAAGTTGTGGCGAGATTGAAGTCACTGGTGGAGTTAGAGGAAGAATTAAGATTTACTTCGTCGAAATGTTATGTGTTTGCTCCGCCAGGTAAGATTCAAATAACATTGTCATTAAGATTATGGTAGGATTCGGCCTTTTTGTGTCATTTCATGTTTCTTGTTATTTCATTACCTATTGTTCATCACACTTTCTATCAATTTGACTCTCATCAGGCCTTGAAGTCCTCCCAGCCCCCAAAGAGCTCTATGACAACGACCCAGCCCACGACGAACCCCAAGACAGCCACACCGCCATCCTCGCCAACATTGACCCCAACCAACCCCAAAATAAACTCACCAAAGCCGAAAAGCAAGCTGCTCTCGCTGCGAAAAAAGCCGCTATGAAAAAGAAGCAACAATCTGAAAAATCCAAACAGAAACGAATCAAGGCCAAAGCCAAACATGAGCAGCTGCTGCGATCTCGGGCTCTGTCTTCGGTCCGTGCGTTGACTCCACTTCATCCACATGTGTGTGTGGCATTGGGATTTGAGGAGCTGAGTGTCATGGGGAATGTGGAAATGGGGAGTCAGAGATTAACTTCAGCAGGGTTGAGTCAATTGGCCAGTATGGAGGTTGGAGGTCCGGTCACAGCACTTCTTTTGAATCTGTTGGATGGGGAGCTTACCAAGATGTTTTCTGGAGGTGGTGGCAAAGGAGCTGCATTCAGGGCAAGAATGGGACTTTCCAATGGTTTGGAGGAAGCAAATGTTGCAGTCAATGATGAAAGTGACAATCCTTATCTGATGAAGACATGTGCGGAGGAAGTGAATAATTTTGAAGACATTGCTCTCGCTTCCTGTGATGCGGCGTCGAAAAAACTGTTTTCCATGTTGGACGATTACTTGGCGTGTGGAGTTTTTTCGAGTCTTCATGAGCATTTGGCAGCTGTGGCAGAATTGCGATGTGGGCCCGGCCGAGTTAACAATGATTCAGAAACGGAGGCTCATCTTGTACAGACAGCGCAATGTCTATTCCGTTGTGTCAAGACATTGATGAATTCTCATGCGTTGACACGATCTTCCTCGGGCAAGATTCTTTTGTTTTTTATTTTGAAGCAGATGTCAGAGGGAGATAGGGAGGATTACTTAAATAAGAAATTGAATCGACGTAGGCCAACGGAGGGAGCTCTGTCAAAGCTTTTAGGAGATCTATTTGATATGGTGCAAGAAATCATTAGTGGTGCTCATACGGATGATATAGACTTTGCTATGAGTGGCGTCTTGTGTCTAGAAGCAATTTACGATTGTTCAGTGCGCCTTCGTGATGACGAAAATGGAAATGATGAGAAAAAAGGCTCAATTGAGATATCTCAGAGGCTTTCCGATATATCGAAGAGGTAGGTTTGTATTGGATCGACATGTATTGCAGCTCTTCTTTTTCAAATTTTTGCTCGACATTTTTGTTTTGCGACTAACAAATGATCCCTGTTTGTCTCTTCTTTCTGTCAGATTTTTGAGACAAGAATGGCCGAGTGATACCAAGCTCAACAAAACTAATGTTGGAAAACTCCTTTCGCTCTTCTTTGAGAACTCAATCAATCCAATATCACTTGATGCTAGAATAGCTATGAAAGAAGATGTGGAATCGCTTGGCAGTATGGGATCTCTCATACTCATTGTAAATGATGTGTTGATGGAACTGCCTCAAACTCAAAAATGCAGGGGTCCAGTTACAAACTTCCCCACATGTACCTTGGCAAGTTTCGGAAGCTATTATTCAGTGGCTCTTGGCTATCTTCAGAAAGAGATCAGTTATCTATTCAACTCCTCTCTGGGGAGAACCAAAGACCCCGATGCTGCATCAAAAACACTCGAGATACTTGATAAACAAATTGGACTCCTACATATGCTTTTCTCTTTGACGAGGAACCATTCAGAGCTGGCGAAGAAGGCTTTTTTGATCCAACAGCTCAAATCAGGGACCATCTACATTGAAGTATTCGTGTCAAAAGCGATCCCATTCTTCCAAACTCACTTTCAACATCACGAAAGTGCTATCTTCGAGATTATTCAATTGTTTCAGAAGTGTGTTAGACCGCTGTATCACATCATCTCGTATGGAAAGAGGGAAAAGGATGCCAATATTGCAAAGGAGGCGCCACGATCGAAGAAAGCATTGGAAATGTTTATTCATAAGATCAAGGCTCTTTTGAAGAAATTCGGCTGCATGACAGCAATGTGTACGTATTTACTATGCCATATGCATTTTTCCTCGATGGCAACTGGCAGCTCACACCGCGTCTTGCTAATTTTCACTTTAATTTTTCACACCTTGAATTTTCCCTTTTCTTCAATGAGTAGGGACTAAAACTCTGAAGTCAAGAGATATTGACGGGACTTCTCTTGAAACAAAAAGCGCCCCGAAAGTGAATGACGAAGAGGAGGAAGATGATGGGTCAGGTTCGGAGGAAGAAGACGATGAAGAAGAGGGGGATAGCAATGAGGAAAGCAATTCTGAAAACGAGTATGAAACAGACCAAGATTGAGGACTAGGCCATCAATCTGCTGGACAGATTTTGACGGCAATTATCTCATGTTTTTTTACTTCTTCTTGCAAAAGCTTTCGTGCTTTTTGACAATTTTTGCAATAAGACTTTTTCAAAGTAACCATGCTTTTTCGTAATGCCTACATACAACTCCTTAGATCTCCCATTGGTAGAAAGTCACCAGTTGTGTCAGGATGCCATTGAATGTTTGAACAAAACATTCATAAACTTTAATCAAAACAATATTCTGAAGCTCTAAAATTATTGGTGCCTCGAACCAGCTATTTTCTAATTAACGCTTTAGCCTGAAACGCCGCAGCAAAATAAAAATAAGACCCAAACTCCTTCCCAAGGCTCCAAGTCTTCAGTCTGAATATTGCAACGAATTCGAACACATCCAGTGCTGTAATGGGGCCGGACCAGTGCCAAAAAAATTTACTGAATTATGCTTCAAAAAAAGTGATAATACCATAGTGCTTTCGTCTACTGTTTAAGCAAGAAAATAAATGGATGCACCTGGTTTCAACGTGCCGTCTACAGCAGCAACTTATTGAGGTCCATGAAACAGAGGACCAAGTACCAGCTCTATGCAAATTGCCACGGCGAACCATCAACAGATGCATCAGACTACCCGCGCGCAATGTCGGCTTCTACCATCGGCGAATTCGAAGATGCATGCGTTTCCAGAAATTAAACTGAATCAGAATCTGATCTGTGGCGCCAGTCCAAATAATTTTTTTGTTTGAAATTGAAACAACAACTTGCACTTCTATTTTCATTTGAAATTTCATTTCCTTTCGATTTTTGTATGGAACAAAATCAATCAAAATCAAACCAAAGATTCAGATCGAGATGTTCAAGTCTCTCCCCTTGCTTCTTTTCATCAGCGCTTCTAGACATGTACAGAAAAATAGTTGTGATCTTAGTTGTTGCAATTTCAAATTATGTGGTTGTCGGTTTCTCCAATAATCGAAAAGAGGCATCACCAGCTTGGCAAACAACATCGGTCGCAACATTAATGCAGCAAAGCCCAGACAACGAATCACAAGAGATATTGATGTCACCATGTTCTTTGGAGGAAATGCAAACGAGAAATCGGATAGTGGCGTCAACATTTCGTCCTTCCCAATTCAACCCCCACCCAGCATTTACCAACTGCCACATCCAGACGATCTCAGGAGCATTTTTTCGTAAGCATCCGTCTTGCACTTATGTCACTGATGCAGGGATCGGTGGCATTATGGAGATGTTCTTCGCAGTGGCTGGATTGGAAGCCACAACAATAAGAGAAAAAGTAAAAGCAACTGAAACAACAGACGCACTGAGAACAAGGCCCTTCTGGGACGAAAGGCAAAAAATTAGCACACATTGCAAACAAGACTTTTATCACGCCAACATCAAATATGCTCGTACTAAGCAAACATCATACCAATCAAAAGACAGTAAAGGACTAGTAGTACTCATACATGGGCTAGAGAGCAATTCAAACTCCAGCCTATCTATAGATTTGGGCAGTGCCTACAATAATAAAGGGTTCGATGTCGTCTGTCTCAATTTCCGTGGATGTTGCGGCGAGCCCAACAACACACTCGGAGGATACCACCTCGGATTCACTGACGACTTGTTGCATTTTCTTGAATTGCTAAGAAAGTCATGGATAACGGATACCCATTTTGAGAAGAAGCCAGTTTATCTATCTGGATATTCGCTAGGAGCAAATGTGGTAGTAAAATGTCTAGGAGAATTGGGAACAAAAGCATTGACGTCTTACAATATACACGGATCCGCCGTCATGTGTGCCCCATTTGACACAGAGCGCAATATTAAACATATGGATGCACCTGGTTTCAACCGTGCTATCTACAGCAGAAACTTATTGAGAACCATGAAACAGAGGGCCAAGCACCAGCTTTATAAGCATTGCCACGGGGATCCATCAACAGACGCATTTGACTACCCTCGAGCAATGTCTGCAACTACTATTGCTGAGTTCGAAGATGCATATGTTGCTAAAATCTACGGTTTCAAGGACAATGTAGACTGCTATAGAAAGACTTCTTGCATTTACTTTATGTCTAGTGTGGCGGTCCCACTATTGATACTGAATGCCAAAGATGATCCGTTTTTTGATCCAGAGTTTCACCCAATCGAGAAAAGTGTTGATGGAGGTGGAAGCGAACCTATCAAAATTTCAAGAATGAAACATGGAGGTCATTTGGGCTTTATGTTTCATGTGCTAAGCAAAGAGCCGAAAGATAAACGACCAGCATCTTCATGGCCGTCAACAGAACTTGCACGATTCATTGACCACGTTCATGATTTTAAACATCATTGTTAGACAACAAATATCATCAAAGTTCTCTAGCAATTTTTCGAGATAATCAAGACTCTTCCAAGCATCAACATAGAGGGACAATATTTCCATTTGATTCAAATTGAAAATCAAAAATGTGATTTTTTGTTCTCCAAAAGGTAAATTCCCCCACCAATTATGCAGCTTTCATGTTTGACTGCTTCCACCACTAACTAACTTTTCCTCATCTCACATTTTGGTAAGTACAAAACAAAAATGCACAAATGAGCATCAAATCTATTTTTGCAAGCTCTATTTTTTTTGGGGATTTAACGAATTCTTGTTCCGATTCTTACTGAATCTGATAGTAACTTTATTGATAGTTATTTCTCGTTTTTCTAGAATTGATGCAAGCTGATGTGATTGTTGAACATGTCATTCATGTCATTCAATATTTTTGATGTGTTTGTACAATTTTCTGTCACGGAAACCAACTTCATTGATTTTGAGTGTACTTGGAGCACAATTTTTGTACATGGGATGAATACTACTACCATTGCCAGCATCAGAAGTACATCAAATAATAAGCAATTGGCAGAAATAAGAGACGTTTTTGTGCCAACATTATATACACTTCATTTTATGCAAATACTTGGCTAAGTCATCATCACATCACCTATATGCCAAATTCCCATCTAATAAGAAAGAAGATTTTGGTTTCCTTCTTTCAAACAAAAACAAAAAGTAGAAAAAATTGCCTCTACTGGGTGTTACCGGCTTTTGCACAAGTATAAATAAAATCTTCATATGTGACTAGTAGTAGATGGTGGCTGAGATAGGCTTTGTCTCAGGTATTGGAATAAGTCCCATGGGGATTTCTTTACTTGTTTTGACAATTAGTGAACAGCTCTCAAATCATGTTTTATTGATAATATTTTTGATAACATCTTTGAGCCAGAGTTAGAAGAAAGTAAACACTTAAAAGTGAAAGTACAAGAAAGTACACACTCTTTTCAAAATTACTCTAATTTGATGCTCAGTTCTTTTTACTTTTACTTTGGCACATGTGAAAAATAGTACACTTTTGATTTACTTTTACTTTACTGTTATTAATGAATTTTATACTTTTACTTTACTTTACTTGTCTTGTTAGGTCAAAAAGGAATACTTTTGCTTCATTTACCATTTGGGCTAGACTAAAAATGTGTACTTTTACTTTACTTTAACTTTATGCCAAATTCAAATTGACATACTTTTACTTTTCTTTTACTTTGATAAATATATCCTTTGGAAATATACATTTCAAATGTCATCTAAACCAATGACATTGTTTTTTGAGACTCTTTATCTTTGTCGGAATATACATCAAACTTTGGAAATAAAAGATTGGAGGTGTTGCATTTTGAAAGGCTAAATCTTCTTGATTGTAATATTGAAAGAAATGATTGGATGAAGATCAGACTGTTTTAACATTTTTTGAGAGATAAAAGAAAGTAGAATGTGTGTGATGATAGAAAATCAGAGATTATTTGTTCTTATCAGATAAAGTACTGGGAAGAAAAATCTGATACAATGACAAATATGGTAGTCCCATCACTTGATTTAATTACTGAAAAAAATTGAGTTGATGATTTTGGTTAAATGCTTTAGATTATCACTCATTAATTATACTGGCATGATTGCTTTGAACAAGCTTGGGTTTTAGTCGTGGTGTATTTAATTTCTACTTTATTGGAGCAGTTTTTGCTGTTGCTTTAGTTTTTACCTTTACTTTGACTTTTACTTATGATCTTTGTTATCACAATCACAAAACCACAATCAACCAATACTTCATGTACCAGGATATTACACAGGTAAAATTTCTTATCATCAAATTAACTATCTATAGTACAGGATCTTTGACATGGTTTCATTATTAATAAATTGGTGTACACTGTGATTGAGTTCAATATGCCACAAGCATTATGATGTTTGATATAGTTAGAAGTAATTTGTTGAAACATATTTTGATGAAATAAGTGTGAGCTTAAAAATAAATATTAATTTTGAAAAGGAAAATAAATTTGAGACCCTTTGTGTCTCTATATTTCCCCAGGGAAGCTAGAGTAAAATAACACCTCCAATCCAGGAGGACTGTCTCCAACACTGTTGCAAGGAACAAAGAATTATGTAGCAACTTTGAAATACATTTCCCAAATGCAGTACTCATTATATACAAACATAGTTCCTATTGTAGGTATGCACATGTACTGGAATTGGATTTGATACAAAGTTGTTCAATCTTGTTCAGATATTAGATGTTGAATACTATTCAAGTGGGCATAGGACTTTAATACACAGAACATATAACATATATGTCTATACTGTCTGTGCACAGGATGACATCAGTACTCAAATGATGAATACTCCCTTCATTAACAAAAGGGTCAACAAAAGATATTCTTCTGAGTTTATTGTTAGTGACATCATTAATAAGTATTTCATGATGTTATCTGGGATAAATATCTATCTCAGACAAGTGCCTTTGTCAAAGAATCAAAAGCTCATCCCTCCCATCAGCAATGTCCCTATTCTTTCCAACCCACCTTGTCCTATAACAGTTGTTGTCCATGGATTTAGGCACCCAATTTTGCTGTTGCTCCCACAACTGATCTTGTAATAAAGTTGTTGTTGCCAAGGGGATGTTGCCAAAAATGTAGTTGCTGCTACAACAGCTGTTGTTGCCACAGTAGATGATGCCTGGATTCCCATCTACCTATCTTATCTCTGGAACTGCATAATGGATGGTTTCAGAGCTGTCAATTGTTGTTGATGGTGCTACTGCTTTTTCTAGTTCTGTTGTTGATGATGTTTCTGTTTAAGCTGTTTTTGTTGGTGCTGCTCTTTGATTTGATGATGGTCACCAACAGACTGTCCACCAACAACACCCCTGGATGTCTGCCCTGTTGGCTGTTGCCACCAATTTTTTACCATCATGGCTGATGTTGTTGCAGTAACCACTGCTGTAGCGATTGTTGTTTTTTCTGCTGCTGGTGCAGGAGGTGGTGGGGTGCAATGATGTTGAAGCATGATACATTGGATGACAAGGTTGGATGTGTTAGAGTGGTAGGTGGCTCATTGTAGATGATGGGTTGGATCTGTGGAGGTGTTTTAGCGGGAATTGGGTCCCAGGTGGTGAGACTGTGGCATAGAAATCATACAAGATAAGGCTTATGTGATTTTGACTGTAGTTGCTGCAAATGTTGTTGTTGTCACAATTGTTTTTATCTGCAGCTCTTGTTGCCTCTGAAGTTGTTGTTTTTATGGCTGGTTTTACTAGAACTATTGCTGAAGGCAGTGAGAAGTAGAAGATAGCAGAACATGGGATTTTTGTCATTATTGGTGAGTTTTTGGGTGGTTGTTGATGATAGGCTGACAAATAGTTGTCAATGGATTAACTTCCTGGATCAATAGATATGTGGTATGAAGTCTGGTAGTGATGAAAGTAGTTGTGGAAAGGAACAAAGGTGCTTGAATACTGATGATGAATCCAATCCCAAGTACATTGGTTGCCACCTATGTCCCATGATGTGCTGCCAGTTGTGACTGGTGATGCTGGGATGAATAAGGTTACCAATGATAGGGGGTCCAGGCTGACCCTAATTTGGAGAAAGTTATTAAAAAATATTCTTGGCATAGTCCTTCCAACTCACCTCCCAAGCTTTGTTGCAGTTTTATTTTTGGAAGGATTTGCCAGACAAGGATTGTTGACAATGGCAGATCTGCTCTGAGGAAAAAAAATTGAATTTGCGTACACTATTGCAAAACAACTAGTGCACAACTGGTAAAACAACAGTTCCCTTCACAAACTACACTATCCCTAGTTTGTAGTTGCTGTGTCAGAATTGGCTCATCTAATGCAGTGCCTCCACAATAGTGTATGCCAACTCTAAGTGCTTGGTGTGAAATCATGTGAAGAAGCCACATAAATGGAATTTTGCTGCTGTTGTTGCCAACAGAAGCAACACCAGTACCAGAGCCCCCCTCCTGAAACAACAGCAGCAACAGAACTTTTTCATCAACAACAACAGTAAAGTGTCTTTCTGTTGCTGCTGCCCATGCCAATACATCCAATTGGCAAGGAGAACAGCCATGACTGCCGGCTGAACTGAGATTGACAGGGATTGTCTCCAACCAGACCAGCTGCTGTGAACGGCGCCGGTCCCCCCACCATCCAAAACCACCACCCCAACACCTGGAGTTGTGTGTGTTGGTAGCAGCTTTTTGACTAGCTGGTGGAACAAAAGTCCAACCGGTATCATTGGAGGGTGTTTAATGAGACATGACAGTGTAATTGGTCAGAGGCTTTCACCCCATTGATTCTTTGAGGGAGGTGCTGGGCACCACTACAATGACATTGCCCGAACCATCCCCACCAATGCATAACATCCCCCCTCGGCCCCTACCAGAGAAAGACTGACCATGGATTGTCCCTTTGGGCTTGAAGCTCCCTGGTTGCACTAAAGGTGATTGTCAATCATGCAATCAGCACTGTACTTACCTGGCCAAAACAATCACCAAACAACAACAAACCACCATCTGGAGGCATCCATCCACAAATTCAAAAGGCATTGTTATTAGCAACAGCTTCCGAGTTGAGAGGCATCAAGCCAACTCTTGTCTTTGGCCTTGTTGATGTTTCCAATGTCTGGATCCAGACAACACAACACCAAAATGGACACCATGTGACATTACAACATATTACAATCAACAGAGATTGGTTTGGAGTTTTTGATTGTTCAGCAGTTTTAGTTGATGGAATAGACAGTGGCTTCAAAACAATCAGCATTTTTATTGCAGTTGTGCCAACTGATTAAAAAACACACAGCAATCAATAGGGGGCAGCTCCCAAAAAAATTAGCATTTTTCTTGAGTTGCTGTTTTTTCAAGTTTCAAGCACTTGAAATTGTCAGCCTTCAAACTGAATAATTTGAGCTCCTGTTAAAAACTCAAAATGAGCGCAGGATGAGCTCTTCTCGCCTGAGTTGGGATTGTTCTCGGGAACATGTTTTCAATTGCACCAATAAACTGGAGTCAATCAATTACACTAACAATGGAGTTTGTCCATCTATTGCAGAAAAACTGCTGAATAAACCCCCAGCAAATTAGTTACTCCCACAATCCTCACAATCTCAGCTGTGTGGGCATTGTGCTAACAAAAGTATAGGGGCGCGCTGTGCTCAGATATAGCTGGACAAAGACAGACAGTGCTTCGGCGTGCCAACTCCGACGTGCTTCCAATCGTCCAATCCCATTTCTGGCAATGATGCCTTCCGCCCTTTTCTCACGTGGAGCCACACAATGGCAAAAATCATGTAACATCACACCCTCCTCTCCTCATATGGCAGTTCCATAAGATAATGGAGAGTGGTTTATTGTTGTTTGCTGTCTTGTCGACTTTGAGGTTTCGATGCAATTAATGATGATAACGTCAGAGGAATGGCGCGTGGTCGGCTCTCCGATAGTGTTTTCGCCGAGATCAAACCAACCCTCACAGGATCCTCCACCTCCCTCACTTCTACCATGGATCCCATCAAAACAACCATCTTCTCCGAAACCATATTTGAATTCTTGCAAAAGGCGGGGTTGGAAGAGGGGATGGCATTGAGAGGAGTGGATTTGGGGGAGCAGAGTTTGATTGTGGATGGGAGGATATTGCAGGAGAGACCGCCGGAGGGTGACATCAGTCACATCGACAATGCAGGTAGACTGATCGTCACAGTGGCAAATACTGGATCCTCGGCGCTGGATGTGTTGGTGGTCATTACGGGGGAGTATCGTCCTCCGCCGTATTTGGATTTGGATCTTGGTGTGTTTCAAACTCTGACACTATTCTGACACTCGTTTCTACTCTTCTCATCTCATACATGGCAGGTCAAACGAGTCGATTCCATCTCTGCCACGCGGAAAGCCGCATTGACGGCTCACGGGGGAGCCTACGCCGGTGCCCACTTCGTTGCCTTCGTTGATTCCTAGTGGTGAGTGTAATGCAGTGATGAGAGTGGCATGTTGCTTTTAAAATGATCGTGAGGTTTGTTTTGAAAATTGCTCAGTTCACTTCTAACCTTCATCCAACCTCCTTTTAATGTTCTCGTTCTTCCTTCAGATTCACCATCATCCCAACCCAAACCGATCTCCAACCACTCGGAGATCAAATCACCTCTTCGTACGGCTACGTCTTCAACATCCGCACCACACCCACATCACCTAGCTCACCCACCTCATCCGTCGTACTCCTGACAGGTCTGGACTTTTACACGGAATCGACTTCTCAGATCAACTACGAACTGTGGACGAGAATGGGATCGTTTAAAGGGCATTTGGGGAGTATGAGGGGTGGGACTTGATTGCGAGTGGGACGGTGGTTGGGAGGGGAGTGGGACGGTATACGAGTATCTCTGAGGAGGATTTTACTCCTGGTGCGTGGATTGTAGCAAGCAGCAATTGTTTGGTTGGGCACTGTGTTACATAACCGTTACTCTTCCGTCATCGTGTCCTCTTAATTACCGTGTGTTTCTTTTACCCTCTCTCAATCATTTTGTATTCCCAGTGTCAATTCCAGGAGGCAGAGGAGAAGAAGGAACACGAGCGTTTTACCTAACCCTCAACACTCTTGAGTTAGTGTACAAATTGGGCGTGGGGACGGAGAGCGATCAAGTGGCTCATAGTTCCAATGAAGATTTGGAAGTTTATGAGGGCGAGGTGAGTGGCAGGAGGCAATTTCTTAATTCTAATAGTCATCTATTTCCATTGTGACGACGGCATTCATGCAAAAATCTAATAACCCCTCATATCCATTTTTCTTCTTTTTTGTGATAATGGCTGATGGACTCCACACGCAACCCTTTGGGACAATGATGCATGTTTTCTTTTTTCGGCTCAAATGACGAATGGTTGTGATGGGTGCTTGCTTACTTTTTTGTAGGGAGTATTATTCTATCCCTTTCCTGATCCGGTCGAGGAATACTTCTATCGTTATCCGAGGCATTTTCTTGGTGAGTTTCGTTGATTGACAAAACTGCAACAATAAAGTTGGCAATGGCTATCAATGCTTGTCTTTTTACCTCACGAGATGATTTTTACTCACACTGCACCTTTTGCTCCTTTCAATTCGACTCTCATGCCACACTTTTCGATGATTTGTTGTGACGTAGGAACCATTTACTACGATCGCCTCCCGTGCAAACCCTTTTCACAATTTGGATACGTCCAATCACTTCCTGTACGGAATGCACATTTTCATTGTTCTCACTGTCAAAGTTGAAATTTCAAACAAAATTGAGTCTGAGACCTTGTTTATATTTTGTGTATATCGGGGCTTATAATATTCATGTTACTATTCTGTTTCTGATGCAGGTTCACATGACTCCCCATGGAGTGACGAAGGTGGGCATATGCCAAACATTTTCAAAATTGATTGCACTCCTCATTCCTTTATCTCACCACCATTTCTGTTGCCATTCCAATGTTCCACATTCCTTGAAAAGGATCAGGTATTCTCTCACCCTCTCCTCAAAAACTCCGAAAAATTCACCTAAGTCCCTCTGTACCTACGTCCAACAATAGCACAAACACATGGATGGTCCCAATGACGTCACCTCCTTCACGTTGGATACCGAAGTGGTGGCGTCCAATCACACTGTCTTCCTCACAAGAGTGAGACTCGAATTCGGAATCAGTGACAGGTCGATGAATCAGTTGATTAGCTCGATTTACACTTTTATTGTGAGATTTGGTTTTGATTTTGGATCGAAATGACTGCTGTAGCTGCTCGCTGCTGCAACTGCTGATGCAACTGTAGTTGCTCACACTCTTGTGAGATATTACTGCTAGGTACGTCATCTCAACAATTTTGGAATTGTTTGATTAACGTGTTTTCTAATAAATTTGAGGACCTACTGGGACTCTTGCTACTCGTTCACACACCACTATTTCTAGACGGACTCTTCCCTAACTTCCCAGCAGTCCCTGTCATCCCGAATAAGGAACGAGCATCTCGAATCTTCGTTTACTCTTGCTGGCCTCTCATCTAAAATGCTCCAGCTGACGTTGCTTTATGCCGCGCTGGTGCAATCCATGGTCTCGGCGGTGATGGTGACGCGATTGAAGGAGAATTCGAAGGTTTTGGAGATGTGCGAGTGGCAGGTGGAGGGCGTTTGATTGTGCCCGCTATTGCGTCAAGAGGCCTGACTGTAGGATTGCTTCGGGCCATCATTCCCACCGCAGCTGCTTTGGGTATTATTCATATTGTTGTGGGCAGTATTGGCGTGGAATCCCCCTTGCGAACATATAGTGCAAGCCACCATTGATGTCCTGATTGATGCTGGTGGCAGTTCGGTGACTGTAGCTCAAGCTGCTCTCCATAGAGGCTTCCCCGTGATTGTTGCCACTAGGATTTTTTCGAATCTACATTTTGATATGGTGCACCCAATTGGGAAGTGATGGAAAAGGCAACATGAATCTTTCAAGCCTGAAGCTACTGTGTTAGCTGCATTTTTTATTGCATTGTGCAGAGTGGATTTGGTTCGGTTCCATTCAATTCGGTTCTTACTGCGATGTTTTTTGCTTTCATGGCTGCTTAGCAGCACAAGCGATGTCGCTGAAAGATTATCTGTATGTGCAAAATTTTTAGTGCATTAGAAAGTTTGCGCATTATGTAGTCCAAAATTATTGTTTGCTCTTTCAGCTCAAAGCAACTTTAACGAAAAATCATTGTGATTAAAAAGCACCAGGATAGATTTTGTATTGTACTCATCATCATGTATTTGTCTTCTTTTAGAACTGGTAGCAATTGTAAGTGGCAAGAAAGTAACCTTGACTTCAGCCTAGCAAATGAGTAATTAGATGTCATCGTGCTGCATGGGTAAGTATTATGTTATCATGAATTTAATAAGCAGAATTACGCATATCTTTTTTGTTAGTGTTTTTTACTAGCGTTTTAGTCCCGTGAACTCTCCGCTTTAGTCCCACGAAGGCCATTTTGACCCAAAGGAGGGCACCCTAATAACTCACCAAGGGCTCAATATTTTTGCCCCAAACTTTCTGAGGACTTCATTGGGGTCCATATGAGTGTTTTGAAGCATTAACATGCCTTGTTTAACCCATTTTAAAACTGCCCATTTTTTGGGAGCTACCCCCTAATATGATGGTGCTTCAACTTCAATGTGCTTTAAGCAGTTGATCATAGCTCCATTTCCTTACTTAATTACTGACATTCAGCATATTCTAGTCTAGTAGTTCTAGTCTCTAACTAATAAGTATTTAAATTAAATTCATGCCAAACATTATTGTTATTGGTAAAGCCAATGAAAGACCCCATTGTCATTGTTACCAAAAAGTTCAAGCATGAGGAAAAAATGAAAAAAAAATATTATCTTTTTCATTTTTCATACAGAAACCATACTGTAGTAAAAGTCAAACAAGATGATATGCCTAATACATGTTAAAAAACATTTTTTCTAATCAGAGAGGGGAAAGAGCTTGACTTCATTTGTTCAACTACAAAACAAGGTTAAATGCTGGATGGCTGGATGTACTGATTTAAGTATAAGAGTGTCTTATATACTAATAATAGTATGTATATTATTTTCAAGCTTTTAATGAGTTGTTTGCTACCTTTTGGTACACAAAAGCAACCAAAAACAACCCATTGGTGTTGCCTTTGACTTTGTCTGGCATTGAATGGACTTTTTGGCCTGAGATATGGCCAAAACAGTGCTACACTGCAATTTTGCAAAAGCAACATACTTTGTAGTACTGCTTAATTTTTGCTGCCTTCCTGTTGGAGCATGGCCAATCCTTTGCACGACTGTGCCTCAAATGAGATAAGGACAAAGTTCCTAGCCTGCCATTTGTTTCTGGCA
>JALLOT010000461.1:0-20135 GCA_036939595.1 Thalassiosira livingstoniorum
TCGGTAGATTTTGGTTTTGCGATGAAGGCAATATTGATTACCCCATGAGTCACAACTGGAGACTCTAGAGATAAACCAATGGTAAGTGATGGTGTAATGGTAATCACAGGGATGATGATTTTAAGGCCTTATTGAAAACAATGGAAGAGCTACAGTTTAATCACTGGCTCTGGCTGAACTGCATCTTAGTAAGCTTGGATGGCTTAAAATCTGAAAAATGGAAAAACTGAAATTGTCATGTCCAAAATCCATTATTTTTCAAAAAAATGCATACAGGCAATTTTGAAATGGCAAAATAAGGATTAGAGACTGGAGCACTAAATGTATGGGCACAATGGGTTAGGTAAGGTCTAATATATTGGAACAAATTATATAGGCCAAATGACAATCTCTTGCAAATTATAAACTTACTCAAAAATAATCAAAGATGTCAATATTCAAAACTAATGTAACAATAAAGTGCATATGGATGTATATTATCTGTAGCAACAATGGTAATTGTAAGTGTCAACAAAAATATTAAAAAAATTGGCAAGAAATATGTGAAAAAGATAAAGGATAATGAAGAGAGACTTGTATTATGAGATCAACAGGAGAAATAAAAACCAAGAGTCAAAACATCAGGCAAAAACTCAACAGAGAGGAGATGGAGGTGTGAATATCTGTACGGTTTACTGCTCATATCACTTCCATGCATCCATTATTGAGAATCATACAAGTTCCAATGTTAGTGGTGACCTAGATGAATAGATCAATGTAAAAACAACAAGGGTTTCTATATCCAATTATCAATAGCTTATTGATGTCAACAATCACAACAAACAGGATTATTATTTAGTTGTGACTTTTTTAGTAAAATTTGGGTTCAACTGGGGTTTATTGCGCATACAGGCCCACCAAATGAAACTTGGAATTTCAATATAATATCTTTTTGTGACTCTTCAAAATTAAACACACAACAAACCAGCATTTGATAGTCCCTCTGTCTTACATATTGATACTAATGATTACTACAAATTCACCACCAATCTTAACTGTATTGTTTTTTTTCACTGGTACATCTCTCAGTCTTTCAATTATTCCAAAAGAGGCCTTTTAATTTATAGAAGAAACGTTTCTACAGGAAATTTGATTTTGAGTACCACTGAACACATTCTCAAAAATGAACATTGAAGTATCATGTCATTAAATTTAATGGTAGGAAAATTGAAATTAGGCTGTAAATTTATTCATTTTCATCTTGATCTATATTCAAACCAACTTGATTTGCGGCAACAAATTTTCTTCGAAGTTTGTCAAATAAAATAAGTCTGAGTTTGATGAAGAAATTTTTGGCCAAGAGAAATTTCTCTATTAAAGAATTCTCTATTTACTCTTTTTTTTTAGCAAATAATCTTTTTTTCATTTGAAAAGATTTTTGGAAGCTGTAACTTAAATTGAGGACAGATTTCTAGATAATGTTCTCTCAAATTTTTCACCATCATCAAAATAATCAACTTCTCACTGAAGTTTCTTGACAGAGAGAACCCTTTCAATTGCTCTGTTCCTTCATTTCACTAATTCCAAACTTCTTTGCAGAACTGACCATAACTGTTAAAATGAAAATTTTGCATTTACCTCCCTCTTAAAAACCATCAAAAAGGTGAGTTTTTATCATCCACATCAGTTCCATTCTTCTTGTGTTTATGTGCATTATTGATTTTTGTGCAACTTCCCTTTAGTTCCTTGGGCACAATCTTATAGGAAAATGAATACCAGATTGTTGATTGTTTAGTTCCTGCCTTGATGTTTGCAATGCTTTTGTTGATGACATTGTTTGTAACATTTGTGTTTCTTCTGTCATTGAAAGTATGCTCACTACTATTTTTGTATAAACTGGATGTGGGTTGTACTTCACTGTCAATTTTTGTTGATGATTGCTGTTTATTGTATAATAATAATAATTATTATTATTATTTTGCTATGTACTATTATTGAATTTTTGGATGCTGTCTTTGTGCAATATTCACCTTCTATTCCTTTTGTCCCTCTTTCCTCAGATCATGGATTAGTTGCCAAAAGGATGGGTTTTGGAGAAAAAAACCTAATAGTAATATTCAGGCCAAAAACCCAAATCCACATCCCATGCATTATTGCTGCTACCTCTGACTCTGGTTGTTATGTATCTAAAAGTTTTATCAACAGGGGAGTATCCACAAGACACTTCAAGAGCCTTCCTTCCCAGATTCCAAAGCACCAAACACCTGGTATAATCCAGACAGCAATGGAGAAATTACCTTCCATGCAGCATGCTGAGGGGAAATTTGGGGCTTGTTTGGCTCCTCGAATTCTTTGAAAATCAAGATTTGGCAACTTTTATTGCTCTAGAAACTTTTTTCTTTTTCGAACATCAGTGTTTGTAAATGAACAAATAGATTAGAAAAAAACAGTGTTGGTAACAAATGGGAGTTATTTCATGATGAAATAAGTAACAAATGACCAACTTTGAGACCACAAAAATTAAGTCATCATGTCATACATTGGATCCTCATTTTTCATCATTTTATACTATTTTATTCATCATTGAACTTTTCATTTTTCTTTGATAGTCTTCGGCTATTATTTTTCATTCAAAACCAATTATTCTTGGATGCTCATTGTGGTATAACATTTGCAAATGGTTAAATTGATATTCATGTAAGAATATTTAAATAGAGTGGAAGTATTCTTGAGTCTCATATGTTGTATTTTTGTACACCTCACCATTGTATGCATTGCATATTTGCCACAAAGTTCTGTTTTGATTTCATACTTCACTTTTTCTCAACTATAGACTGATATCAAAACATGATGTCATTTTGATAGATTTTGATGCTGATAAAAAGTTTTTTGTCAATGCTGTTGTGGTTTTCTGGAGATCCCAATAAAACCCCACAGTTTTTGTCATCACTGCAACTACTTGTAGACCTATGGTATTGGAGGGGGGTGAGTAGATATAGATTCTTCTAGCCTTATGCAATTAATTAATGATGGATATCATCCATTTTTAATTTTTTAGCATTTAACATTTGAATTTATTTTAGTTTTGGAGTATTCAATTACTACATGCCAATGTTATTGTCCAATACAATAGGGGCAAATCAGTTGTCATTGGAGTGATTCATTAACAATTTTTTTGAGTAAATATCAGATTTTTTGTGGCAATGGTGGGTGAGATTTTTCAGGTCCAGATATATGTGATGGAATGATAATATTAAGTTTACCCATCTTATCTTATTGATCAGGGGTAAAGATGACAAATTTGATCAGCCTTATTGAGCTGAATCATCTGTGTACACAAAGACTTTCAGAAAATGTTGAATTAGTATTAAACATTAGTAGAGTTTTGTTCAAAAATAAAGATGAACAATAGGAAAAATAAAACAAGATCAAACTTTTTTAAATTGATCAAACATTGGTGTTTTTGTACTGATTGGCCTGAGTTTTGGATAAAACAATAAGAGTTGACACAACACAAAACATAATACATGGAAGTATGATGTCTACATAATTTATCATTAAGGATACTGTTGCTTTAATGAATAAAGTACAGTAAACATTTTTTATTCCTCCTTCAACAGAGAATTTTTAGTACATACTATTATTATTGAAAAAAATATATATTATCTTGAGTGTCATAGGCTTTAGGTGGTTGCTGAGTATTGAATAATATTTTGTATTAAACCATAGGATGTGTTTCAAACAATTTTTGAGCTAATGGCTGAAGGAGACTGACAGACATCACAACTTCTATCCATGAACATGATGTTACAAATACGGAAGACATGGATTATTTATTTCCAATATTTTGGATTTTGAATTTGATGTGGTGCATGTTGATATTAATATCATGATGTGGATGTGGGTAATTTCATCGAGAGTGATAAAGTGGATAAATATCAAGGGAGTTTATGAACATATTATTTTCTTAGTTCAAAGGTACATATGTTGTGTGATATTCATTATGTGAATGAAAGGCTTTATTATCAGACCAGCAAACATGGGAATGAATAATTCTGTTTCAAACCATTTTACTCTTTATGGCTCATTTAAATATCATCTATTCATATTACCAATTCATTCCAAGTGACTCCTATTTCCATGCTACTAAAAGATCAACAATTGTCCAAAGTTGATGGGAAAGGAGAAAATTGAGCCAAAACACAACTCAAAATGGTAGAGCATTGCCAAATGTGACAAATGGTTTTTGACAATTCAAATCCAAGAACAAACAAAAAATGGGTGACAATCAGTTAGTTTGTCAAAAGTTTTTGTTTTCACTGAAACAATAAAAGCAAAAAATATCATTGGCTTGAATTTCTATTGATTCTTTTATTAGCTCATGATTTTCATTATTATTTTGATTGTTGGCAATTATCAATCACCAGACATCTGGAAGTTTGCATTGTTTGTTTTATTGTGATTTTCAGTTTATACACCATGGTCATTGTGTGTGATAATTACACAAAATCAATTAGCACCAGCAAGACATGTTACCCAATGTAGATAATATTTTTATTCAACTATATTTTTCTTTTTGTGTTTTATTAGGGCATCAAGTCTTTTTTTCCATAAGATTGATTGTCCATAAAAATTATCTGCAGCAAAAGAAGGAAATATGAAACATTTTTCATTTAAAAGATCTTTTTTTATCAATTTACTTGAGTCAGACCTGAGATTTCTGTAATTAACTATATTTTGTCATTTTGTTGCATGTTGTCATCATGAATAGTGGTTTTTGTCAGGTTGGATGCTGTAACTGTTTTTCATGTTATTAGCAGTACAATAATGATGGTAGCTGCTATAGGCAATTTTTTGGTGTTTAGTTTATTTGCTTGCTGAAAAAAATTATATGTTTGCATCTAACTTTTTGGACATGGACATAGAAGCAGCTTGGGACATTGTTACCTCTAGTAGGCACTTTTCTACTTTGGTATTAGTAATGATTGATCCTATTATGCTTACTATTTTTATTTATAGAAAGTAATATTTTTGGCTACTCACAAATAAATTTTGTTGGTGTTTAGTTTATTTGCTTGCTGACAAATTTTTATTTGTTTGCTTCTGACTTTTTGGACATGGACATAGAAGTGGATTAGGACATTGTTACCTCTAGTAGGTACTTTTCTACTTTGGTAATAATTGATCCTATTATGCTTACTATTTTTTATTGATAGAAAGTAGCATTTTTGGCTACACACTAATACATTTCTCCATCATTGGCATCATGATAGATTGGATGAAAAAATAATTCTTACAGAGTAAATTTCAACCAATTGTAAGTTTTCTTTGTTTTACATTACATTAAAGATTTATAACTTAAATGAAAATTTACAAAGTTAGGATAAATTAGTTTAAGTTTTTATTGTTATCATTGTTTGTACCATCTGAATGTAAATCAGTTTTATTCTAAAATAATGTACTTACATAATCAAGAGGCCTCAAAACTGTTTTTTTTTAATTTTTGTTAAAATAATATGCAAAAGAAGATATTTAACGCAACAATACAATACAAAAGCCCCCCATAATGATCAACAGAGGTCAACACAAAGAACATCAAAGCAAGATGAACATATGGGTTACCTACTTCTACAGATCCCTTATTGCCAACTTCCAACTTACCTATCAAATGCCTTTCATTGTGTCCAACATGTGTAACAGACACCAGGCATGGTACAAACAAACCATGTTTTATTCCAAAAACTTAAAAAAATTCTATTGTCAGTTTTGAGGAATAAAAATTGGAGTGTACACCAAATGTGTCAAAAATATTTGATAGAGGGTGGAAAGGTTGTGGAATTGTCACTGATGGTGATTTGGTGACTTTTAACTTTGTGCATTTTTTTATATTAATATATTTTTTGAATGTCCTATGCTAGCAGGTTATATAATATATATTGCTTGTAATAGTTAAAGAAAGCCACTTAACTTGAATTTTTGTATCCACCAAGTTCATATTTAAGTAAATTATCATGTTGGGTGCAAAATCCAAAGCTCTGGAGTTTTAGTTGGGGAAAATAAATTTCGGTAATCAATACTGAAATGTTATAAATATCATCCCAAGAATCTGACCTTTGACTTCAATGTCACAACCTGGGTGTTTGATTGTATTGTTTTTGAATTCTATCTTCTAATGCTAACAGCAATTTAAAATTTAAAGTACTCTCATTGATAAAATATCTAAGCATGTTTTCCAGATTCTAGTTACAAGTAAGTGCAAGTTAAAACTAAAATGGGTTGAAAGTGATTTGGGTCAGACTCACCCTAACAGCATACTTGTACTCTTCACTCAGCTGAACAGAACAATGATATGTGCCCAAGTTAATGGCATATCAGGTCAAACGAGAATATCATGGGATTTCCAAACATCAATTTGGGATGATCAAAGAGCTCAAAACCAACAAAAAACATTTCACAAGCAACAAGAGACAAGGCAAGGTAATACCAATGTTATTTTGGATAAATCCCCCTTCCAAACATTAATGAATAGTACAAATAATACATTCATAAGTATTACTTGATGAAGCATTTACAACTAATGAATGAATTCTTACAACATCATCATAGTGTAAGTCATGCATCTCTGAGAAATGAAGTACCATAGCAAAACCACCATTGATGAAAATTCTAAAATTTCTACAAAAAGAAAAGTTCCTTCAAAGATGATTGCTGCAATTTATTACATGGCACATCAGTTTCTCAGCCACACAAACAACAGGCACTATCACTCTTTAAGAACTGATAGTAACAATATTGAACATGAAAAATGATCAATTCTTACGTAGGAAGAATATCTTTGGAAGACAATTAATGGAGTGATTTATCACACAGGAGCCAGATGATTCAGTGCTAGATAGTAGTTTATTCAAAAAGATATGTAAGTAGCTGAAGTCAACAAAGATCAAATGATTTTTCTTTCAAATTACCAAGACCAAACCAAAGGTAGAAAATTGGGAAGCCAAGAATGATAAAGTTAAATACAACTAGAATGGAAAGACAAATTGTTTCCATGGAGACCATGATAAACTGACCAAGGGAGTACTGGGACCTCAATGGACAGATGGGCACAACTTACCAATTTCAAAACAACAAATTTCAAACTACATCCAAACATGGAAGTGGTGTTGATAATAATTATCATGGATATATATTTGTCTTGATTTTTGGGCAACCACAACCAACTGCAGAACCCTTCATATTTTGGAATATTTTCATCACAACTCACTAATTAAATTAATCAAAATAACATTTAATCAGCTCTTTAATTTTTACCCAATTATATTTCATTATTGGTTTCTGTCAAAATGTGTGTGTATTTTTGTCTCTGATCCCAAAGTCTTATCATCAACTCACAAATAATGAGTCACCCAGCCAAGGTTTTTGAATATATATTTTTTGACTTAATCTGCAATTTTCGTTACTCTGATTGATTTCAAGGTCCAAACATGGAGGAGAAAGTTTTCACGACAAAGAAATATTGCAGAAATATCATTGTCATTTTATTGTCAAAGAATAAAAATTCAAACTTAGCACACATCATACATGGGTGAAAGTTGAATGTTTTTATGAACTCTATATTTATAATGTCTACCTATCTTTCAACAATTTGTCTAAATGTATATCACAAAAGGCCCTTTTTACAAGATTTATGAAAGTTGTTCACAAAAAGTAAACTCTTGCTAAAGAAATTCATAATCAAGAAACTGAAATCTATTCAAGTAATGAGATATCTTCTATTAATAAAATGTGTTGAAATGACTGAAACTATCTTAAACAACATTTTGATAATAAATAAGAAATGGGATGTTTTTTTTAATGCTTGGGCTACTGAGACATGGTAACATAGTCTTGTCACTCAATGTGTGCTCCAATGGGTATTAAGTGTACCAAACTCCAGCAAACATTTAGGGAAATAAGTTAGGGAAAACATGGGATGAGGAAACTCTTTTGAGAAAACAAAATTTTTCAGGGAAACTTTTGAAAATCAAGAGGAAGTTTTTTGGTGAATGGGGTATTTAAAAAAGACAATAATGGTGCATACAGTGCACACACAGCTATCAAGAATTAATGCGGACTAAGACAAGAGACAATTAGGCAAAACATTTTCTTGCATTATCATATGGTCATATCAGTTTAAAAATTGATTATCATTGTTTTTGCTCTGATTTATCTCAAGGGATATATTGTATTCACTCTTCTATTGGTCAATTGGAGAGGTGCCAAACATCTGAAGTAAATCCCATGTTTGTTATAGGCAAAAAACACCAGAAACAATAAGATGGATTGCCTCAATCATCATCATCATGAGATTACATTGTTCATTGATGCATAATGAAATCAAAACATAATGCCTAGCAATTTTCATATTTTATTATTATTTGTTGTTTCCAAAAACAAATGTGATTGCAGAAGACAGGATCATGTATGTTTTGCTCTGTTAGTGGACAATTATGCCTGCATTGGTACCTAGCAAGGGCTGCAGACTTCCTGACCAATGTGTTCTCTGGATCACTTGCTGACTGTTCAACCATAAACATGACAAACATAGTAGATATAATCTTGGTAATGACTGAAGTTGGTTGGGACACTATAATTTTAAAGCCTTCACCTACCCACTCTAGAACAGCAGATCAAAAACCATACCAACATTTTCTGCATTGCACACTTCCAAAAATGTCAGATTGCATTGGGACCAGAAGGAATCATGTCACCATCATGGTTGAATGGACAGAAAATCTCAAGACTAAGAAAAGGAATAACCACAATTCAACATGAGAAACATTTGGCCAATTAACATTTTTTCAATGTATTTAGTCAGTAAAATAATGACATCATTTTTGTTGCACAGAAAAAAAGGTTCTGATTTGACAATCTACCAAGGGCACCAAAAGCACCAAAGGTACCAAGGGTACCAAGTACCAAGAGCATAATTTTATTTTCAAATTACACATACAAAAATGGAATAATACAAACATTGGAATGCAATGGTCAATTGATGCAAAAATACAAGGAGAGCATTGAGAACAGTAGTATTTTCTTGGGGGACTGAGCTAGTTCATGAATACTATTCAGCAATAAGGCACAGTAAATAGGTAGTGACAATAGAGAAAGACAATATGTACCATATGCATTATTATTTTGGACAACCTTTGACATGAAAGAATTTCAATCACAGTCCTAAGTGGCTTTATCTTATTGAAAAACTGACAAACTATCTGTCCTTGTGCATACGTGCATGCGTGCATATCTTTTTCTCCATCAACACAAAAAAGTAGACAGTGAAGGAGGGAAATTCTGGAATCCAGAATCCAAGCTTCAAAAACAATCCAAGATTCCAGATTCCTTTTTTACAAAAAAAATCATATGATGGACAGAAAAGAAAGTCACAACCTGTTTGCAGCAGCTACAATCTTTTTGCTTACTGCACTCTTTTTGAAACAGACATCCTGTTACCCTTCCCAAGCATTGTTGTTTCTCTCTGTTTTGTTCTGAATGACCTTGAAGGTTATTCAGATGCTTGTAGACTATGCTGACCCATCCAAACCATGTGCTCTCCCACAATCCTTTCTTGAGCCATTCATCCATGTTATGGTTCAACAGGTGTGTTCACCCAAGCCTGTTGTTCAATGCAGCTCTGTGGGTGCAACTGTGTTGTGGCTCAGTGGGTGTGTTCTCTCACACCCCTTGTTCAAATATTAAGGTTTGTGTGGCAGATCCTCTAGGTACTTGGGTTTTCTCTTGGTAATTCAGATGCCATGGTTAGCATCAATCTTCATAATCAAAGAGGTTAAGGCAGGACAAGATAGACATTGTGGTCTTGGGATTTGGGTAACTTGATGGCTGTTTCTTGTTACATTTGACTATGTGAAGTAATGCAGAAGGGGAGGGAGATGATGATGTCATAGCATTGCTCTGACATTGCATCATTCTTGGTAGACTCTAGATGTTACTCTAGGGTATGCAGTATATAAAAATTTAGTTTAAACAGAGAGACAGTAATAATAATGACTAATAGTTTTTGAAATAAAATTAACAACTAATTCATCTTCTTGTTTCACACCACTACCAAATAGAAAATATTGTACAACCTGTCACCTGCAATACCCACCTCAACTCCCTATCTAGCTTTTTGACAACTGTTATCGCTCTTTATCATAACTAATTTATGTGTTTTTTGGATTAAATATTTGATGTAAAAAAGGAGGGGCCAGACTGTTTGGGGCAGGTTGGTGGGTTCTCAAAACCACCTAGCCCCACTGTAGTACAAATTGTTTCTCTGATAGAATTCCACAGAGTATACTTACAACATAATAGCATACTTACTCATTCAACCAATTTGAATATCTATTTATTCTTGACAAAATGTTATCAATCACTTGATGGAAATTGTTGCCCAAGTGTTAATATGTTAGGTGATAGTAGGTCAGCAATGCCTAACATTGTATTCAATTCTGATGACTTATGACTTTCAGCTGCTGCATATCAATTGCAAATGAGAAAAATTATCTAAGTTGGAGGGAGGACACAAGGCGCGCCATTCTATCTTTTTCAAGGTTACTACATTTTTAGCGAAATAGGGCGAAATACCAATTCCTACGCAAAATTAAACGGATCTCAAATTGAATTTGTTCTCATGGCTTTTCCCCCATTTTTTATTCCTGCCGTGTTCCATCGTTCCATTCTCGTCGTCGCCTTCCTCGATTACGCCGCCAACAACCCTGCAAGTGCTCCTAACTGCTCACTTCTGCATCACCATTCACAGGAATCCGCTCAATCAACGCCAATTCTCCCTTGATTTTTCCTTGACAGGTTTCGTATTGGTTGTTAGTCGTTGTCCTCGATCCTCCTCGATCCTCGATGGTGCATCGCTGAATCCTTGATCAAAGGCTAGAGGTATCGAAGGTGATGGTGCATCGTTTAGCATCGATTAGCATCGTCTCGCATAGTTTGGAATAGTTTAGCATCGTCTGTCCCTTCATTTGTCTTTCACCGTGGAACACACATCGTGACCACCAACATCAACGAAATCAGCGAAATCAGCAGCAAAGTCGACAATCGACGATAGCCACACATGACAATGACCACTGTACCCACTGTGTCCACCGCCACCAATGCCGCCAACGCAGCCGATGCCAAAGATGCCAAAGATGCCGAAGCCGCTGCTGACAATGCCGACATGACCAACAGTGCTGACAATGCCAATATGACTAACACTGCTGACACCGACATTGCGGATAATGCGGATAATGCCGAGAATGCAACAGAAAACAATACACATGGAATCATTGGAGAAAATGGAGAGAGCAACAATCGCATTAGAAATGTTAGAAATGATGGAAATGACAGAAATTGCGAAAACGTAGAAAATGGCGAAACTCCATCGAAAAAGCCCCGAATAGAAAAATTACCATCGGATCATGCTCCATCTCCGAGGAGGCTGGAAGATCCATATCGAAATACCACTCCAACTGATTCTACGACTCCCGCAAATTCGTCCAATTCATCCAATTTTCCCTATTCGTCCAACTCTCAGCCTTCTCAGAATTCTTATCAGTCTCATCAGTCTCAAAATTCACGCCATTCTCAGCCTTCCAGCCCGATGCATGCAGTGGCTCCAGTAGCTCCAGTGGCTCCAGTGGATGCAGTGGATTCAACCAACGCTCAGAAACAAAGTGAGGCATGCAATGTGGAACATGTACATAATTCAAATGATTCAAACAATGCTAATGATTCAAATGAAGCAAACAATGCGAATGATTCAAATAATGCAAATGATGCAATCGATGCAAATAATGATAAAGATGCAAATGAAGCAAATAATGCAAAGGAAGTAAACAATGCACATGAAGCAAATGAAGCAAATAACGCAAAGGATGCATATACCATTGATTTTATAATTGAAGACGGCGACGAAGACGATAACGATGGCAATGATGGAGATAATGGAGGTGATTCCGATTGCGAGATATTGTCTCAATTGCCGCAAGATTCAAATGCCAACCTCAATTTCAACAATATCAACAATTTCAACAATATCAACAATATCAACAATGTAAACAATTCAAACAATGGATACAATAATACCATGAACAATCTCAACAATACCAATGGTTCCAATGGTACCGATGGTTCCATCAGACCAAGAATGAATGGCAACGATGATCACGAGATGGAAGTGGAAATGACCTCCTCCACACTCTTAAACCCCAACATTGACTACCCTCACATGAGACACTCATGTGGCGTCCATCCGTTTCGCCCTTCCAAATCCCCTTCAAAATTCCCAGCCGATGCATCCAATGCCTCTTCCAATGCATCCAATGAATTGCATTGTCCCAAATGCTATTGTTTTGTATGTGACATTCCTGCATCCGAATGTCAAGAGTGGACTTCCTCGGTGGATACAGCAACTACATCCACTACATCAACTGCAGCAGCTACTGCAACTACAGCAACTACAGCAGGTTTAGGGCCACATTGCCATGCCCACAACGAGGTACGACAATGGGTTGTTTTGAGGGAAATGAGAAAAGCGGCTTGCAAATCCACTTCGGGTAGTTCTGGTGCTTCTGGAGGTTCTGGTGGTTCCGAGGTTCATGGGGAGGTGGAGGTGATTTCTCCCCATCCTCATCCTCGCAATCGCAATCCGTACAATCCATACAGTCGATCACACCAATCACAACAGCAATATGAGGGAATGCACATGAACCAAGGCCTGGCAGATATCATTCAAAATGAATTTCTATCTCGATTGGCCCAGGACCTGGCTCGAGGTCACTGCGACGGGGAAGAGGAAGAGGAAGGCGTGGAGGAAGGGGGAAGAAGCGGGCCTCGCACCAAAGAGAGGAAGGACATGCGCATCCCCGAAGTCCTGTTGGAGAATTTTCGCAAGGCTGTGTCTCTGCAGGAACATTCTGAAGGGGGCACTAATGAAGGTGATGGACCTGTGGAAAATGTTGCAAATGTGGAAAATGGCGTAATTGATCTAATGACTCCGTTGAAAACAGAGGATGGAACAAATAATAATAGTTCATCATGTGCTTCCGGAAGTGGTGGTTGTGGCAGTGGATGCAGTGGTGACAATGGTGGCAATGGTGGCAATGGTGGCAATGGCAAAATTGAACGGAAGAAGATGGAGGGTGACATCCCCTCCTTGAGTTTATATACCAAATTTTACGTGGAGGGGATCAAAATTGGCTGGCCTTTTCCCGAGGTTATGCGGCCTCAGCGGCAGGTGAGTCTGTGACGTCTGTAAGACCATACCGAATTCGTGTCATTGCCTCATTGCTGAAACTTGACATTCAATTTCGTGCTTCATGATGTACTTTTTAACTTTGAAATATTGTGAATGTCACGTACCAATGCCTACCAATGCACTAATTACCAATGGATACCAACGCCAACCAACCTTCTACCAATACCAATCAACGTTCCAACCAACCTGTACCACCATCCAAATGCATTCCAATCCAAATGCACAGATGGCAATCCATCTCATCAAAGCCCTCAAATCTTCCTCCCACGTAGTCATTGAATCTCCCACCGGAACTGGAAAAAGTGCCGCCATTTTATGTTCTGTCTTGGCGTGGCAGCGTCATCATTACAAAATGACCATGACCAAAATGGACAAAAATGACAAAATGGCCAAAAATGACAAAATGGACAAACAAAATGCTGGAGGTGCTACTGGAGAGGGTGGGAATGCTAGGAATGCCAATGGAGAGGGCAGGGATGACGGTGACGGTGGCACTCCTAGCAATAAAGGAAAGGTGAAGATTATTTATTGCAGTCGGACTCATTCCCAAGTGGCGCAAATGGTGGCATCGTGAGTACCCGATATGTCATGACATGACACGACAGGACATGGATTGTGATGATGAATTGATGAATTGATGAATGGATCCTCTGTGGAAGTCTACCGACTCATTAGTTCCATTTTTTTTGCATTTTTGCCATATTTTTGCCATATTTTTGCCATATTTTTGCTGCATGTTTGTAACAATTTTGCACGGTTGGCTGGACTATACAGGTTGAGGAGTACTCCGTATCGGCCAAAGATGGCAATTTTGGGAAGTCGAGAGAGACTTTGCATCCATCAGTGAGTGTTTCAACAGTGGACATGATTTTGCAGGCACTCCGCCACTCATGACATCTTACAACCATTTCTTTCCCCAAATGCACCACTAAATTCACCATTTGTATTGGAACCTGCAGGAGCATCAAACCCCGAGGACGCAACGGCGAACATACCGAACAACCCAGAGGAATCAACGTCAATAACGAATGCCGCCTCCGAACCCGCAACACCGAAAAAATCCGAAAGCAACTATTGACCAATCCCAATCACAATTCGTATACTCGGGAGCCGTACAATGATGATGATCCGCCCGATGTCATGCGCGGGGATGGGGATTTTGAGGATGCCACTGGAGATGGGGATGGGGATGGAAATGGAGATGCATATGGCGACAATGGTGGCAATGAGGATGATCAACGGAGTAGATTCATTCAACGGTCGAAAACTTGCCCGCATTATCGGCAGCTGACGGCCAGTCGCATTGCCAACTTGGCCCATTCGACATTTGTCCCCAGTGGCAATGTGGACTGCTGCTCATCTGGGTCGTCAGGTTCGTCAGGGTCAGGCTCATCAGGGTCATCAGGATGTGGAGGCGGGAAGAAATCAAAATTTGGCTCCCACGACATTGAAGATTTGGTCAATTTTGGCGTGGATCCCTACAGGCTGCGGGGTGTGGCGTTGTATCGAGGAGAGGGGGGTGGGTCCTTTGGTTTATCGTTGAAGAAGAGTCCTGCGGGTGGCGGTGGTGGCAGAGGCAGTAGAGCTGGCAGGAGAGGCAGAGGCAGCGGAGGAGGTGGAAGCTACATTGGCTCTCTCAAACGAAACAGTGCCGCCGAACGCGAAGGCTCCCTCCAAGTCGGGGATAAAATCCTCACCGTCAATGGGGAGAACGTGTCCCATCTCGATCCCACCACCGTCGCGAATCAAATTCGGAGCGTGGAGACCGATCCATTGTTGTTGGATGTGACTCGCGGCGGGACGGGTTCCTTGGGAGATGTGGCGGAAGATGGAGGGTATTCGTCGCATGCGGCTTGTCCGTATTATTTGAGTCAGATGCTTTCCAAGGATGCGGAGATTATTTTTGCTCCTTACAATTAGTGAGTTCCATTGTTGGTTTGTTGGTTTGTTTCCATGTTGTAGTGTTTTTTTGTTTCCATGTGGCAGTGCGTTCTTTGAATGTTTCTCACCCAGGTCATCTAATCTATGCAATTCGTGCATTCCACTTCATGCCACTCAATTTCACTCCATTCCACTCAGTGTCCTAGACCCAGGAATACGCTCCGCACTCGGCATAGAACTCCCCGGCTCCGTAGTCATCCTCGACGAAGCCCACAACGTCGAAGACACGCTCCGCGAAGCCGGCAGTGGCAAATTTGGAGAATTTGAACTGTGCGAACTGAACGTCATGTTGAATAATTATGCCATTATGGAGAAGAGTACGGGGAATTTGATCGATGTGGGTGATGATCCCACGAATTCGGAGACGGAGCATTTGTGCGATGTGGCACATGCTTTGTTACTCTTTACTGACAAATTAGTCAATCAGTTGATTTCGGCGAAGAGTTCGTTTGAGAAAAGTCCAGGGAAAAAGGGGGCAGCGGCGGCATTGCGAGATTATGAGAAATTTCATACCCCCGACGACAAGGAATTCGATATTACATTCGATGGACCCAATGGTCGCGGCAATGGTCTCAGTGGGCAGAATGCTGTGCCCATTGGGTGTCAAAATTTCTTTAATCGATTGGGATTGACCAAGGATGATTTCGCCACGTTGACTCGGTATGGAGAGGCGTTTGAAAAGTATTTGAGGGGAAGGGAAGGGAATGATGGAAGTTCGGAAAGGGATAGGATATCGAATTTGGTGGATAAATTGGTCGAGTTGATTTGCAAATTGTCGTTTGCTAACCAGAGTCCAGAGTGAGTCAGATCGTCAGCATTGTTGGAATATGATTTATTTTTATGCTCGTTGATGCGTTGGCCATAACTCTGATCACAAATCGATCTTACTCTTTTCGATAGGCATTATTACATCGCCATTGTAGCCTCAGCAAACGGCAGTCTAGACTACGCCAATGGCGGCGAAGGAACTGGCCGATCCAAACGACGACCCCGCTCCTTACCCCTCATTCCTCCCAAAACACCCGCCCATCCCGATCGACTTCCGAACCCCTGCATGCATCCCATCTGCCGAGCACAAAATGCCAATGATGCATTCCATCCCGTCCGACATTGTCAGAGCTGTGATGGATCCACTCCCAAATGGGAGGCGTGTCTCAATTTGAACTTGTTGACTCCCGGACCCCTCATGCAGCAATTAACGAACGAGTGTCGGACTGTGGTTTTGGCGTCGGGTTCGTTGGCGCCGATTTCCTCGCTTTGTGCGGAGTTGAATCTCTTTGCTGCGGATGGTGCTTCTAAGAACCCTACACCTGTGACATCCTCTCAACCATCTCAAAATTCTAAACCTCCATCGTTGACTACCATTCCTGCATCTCAAAAACGACTTCAAATTCACCCAAAACCACTGGAAGCCGACCACGTCATTGATCTAAAAGCCCAGCTCTGCGCCATCTCCATCGGCCACTTCCCCGACGGATCCGAACTCAAAGTTTCTCAGAAAAATTACTCTCAAGATTCCTTTCTAGCCAAGCTCGGCACATCCATTGTCAAAATTGTCGAGGGCATCCCACGAGGAGGTGTCCTTGTCTTTCTCCCGAGTTACAGTTTCCTTCGCAAGTGTGAACGATGTTGGAATCCAAATGGGTTTCGGAGTAATAGACGGTCTAATTATTGGAGTCAGCAAGAAGAGAGCGAGGATGAGATGAGTGTGTGGGATCAATTGACGGAGTTGAAAAGTAATGTTATTGTTGAGCCTTCCGGTGGTCAAGATGAGTTTGAGGAGAAGAAACAAGAATATATGGATTCGGTGAAGAATGATGGTGGATGTGTTTTGTTTGCAGTGTACAGAGGAAAAGTAAGTTTGTTGCACCAACAACTCTGAAAAAGGGTGGAATCTTGTGGCATTGTTTCATTTGACTCATTTTCTCACTTCCTACCATGCCGCCTCAGATGTCAGAAGGAATTTCATTCAATGATGACAATGCCCGTGGAGTAATCTGCGTCGGTTTACCACTCCCCAACTTCTTTTCTCTTCCGATCAAGACCAAAATTGATTACAACGATGAACAACGGCTGCTCCGAAATAGGACCGATCTGCTCCCCGGCCGAGAATGGTACGAACAGCAAGCATACCGAGCCCTGGCCCAAGCTCTGGGCAGATGCATTCGACACTCTGCCGATTATGGCGCTATATTCTTGCTGGATATTCGGCACTGCGATGATGGCTCTCCCAACCCCGGCGTTCCTCGGGCTCACAAGAGCTTGCCCAAGTGGATGAGAAGAAGTGTGAGGAATCTTTCGAGGAATTCGTCTGGGAGGAGTCCCATGTACAATTATGTTTCTTCCTCGACTTCAGTTGTGGGCGGATGGCCTGGACTGAAGAATGAGCTTGTGAGGTTTTTCAAAAATGCGGCAGTGCATGCCGCTCAAGTGAATAACAAAATCGTAGCAGCAAGTAGGAGTAGCTTCCTTACACCCCCAAGTGTTTCCGGGAGCACCGACAGCACGAACCCTTCTATTAGCAAGGCGTTTCAGCAAACCAATCTCTCTGTATCTGCAGAGGAAAGTCCACCGTCAACCGACGGAAAGAGTGGTAGCGTCTTGGAGTCGAAGCCACCTCGCCCCATACAAATTTATCCCAAGCAAAATACTTTGCAGGAGATGTTTCAAAAGCAGAAAGAACTCAGCCCCAAGTCCAGCTCGAACAATCTTGTCGAACTTCAGAAAAAATATACTTCTTCAATAAGAAGACCTGGCACTCAATCCAACTCGCCTACGGGATTGAAGGCCATGTTTGAAAAACAACGTGCAGCGTCAATGGCGCCTTCCAAAGATGAAACATCTACAAGCCCTGCAACAGCAATGGCAGAGTTGTCTGTGCCGAACCCATCATCCGTTTCTACATGTCCAATGCCTTCCCAACCTGGCACTGATTCAAACACCCACTCATTTCAGCGATCTCCATTCAATGAAGCCACAACAACTCCAGGCAGTGCTGCTGGGTCTTTCAGTGCCACCATGTCACCTCAACAAATTATGAACCAAAGCCAAAGCTCCAGTGCCCCCGATGATCATCTGTGCGTTGTTTGTGACGATGCGAAAAAAGAAGTGATTATCTTGCCATGCAAACATATGTGCCTTTGCAAGAGTTGTGCTGACTTCAATACAATAAAGGAATGCCCAATGTGTAGAGCAAAAGTGGAAGATTCCATGGTTGTCTTTTGGTAAAATGATTTCCTTCAACAAATTTTTGGGGTCATATAAAAGGTGTGGAAATTGTCACAATGGTGCTAGCTTTGTTGTAGCCTGTAAAACTATTATTTGTGTGACGAATCAACCGTTGATGACCATTAAAGCATGATTATGAGGCTTTTGTATGAGTTGGGAAAAAACAAGGAGTGCACATGCTCCACTCTTGAGGTCTCAACGTTCACCAAAAAGTAATAACGAAATATGGAAAGTAATTTCACAGCTTGCATGTAGTGTGTAAAATTTCTTTGCACGGGTAAATTAGGGATGCGTCATTATGTATTTACAGCCACAACTTACAGCAGCAACAGTGTGCATGATTTTTAGAACCATCATTTACAGAGGCAAATACTTAGCAGGAAAAATCTGTATTTTTTTTTTATTTCAGCCAAAATTTCCATTTCCAGCAAAATTTTGCCAACCAAATTCTTAGTTCAATACAAATGTGTTTCACATCAAAAAATTGTTTTCATTTTTGAAAACACCTCAAAAATATTGTGATTGGAATGATTGACATAAACATGTGATCTTGGCCACTGAAACGTAACATTGTCACAAAACTTTTCAAGGACTAAGATTTGTATCCATTATTGGTAGTCATCAACTAATGGATACGAGCAATGAAGGACCTTGACAAGCCAACGCACCAGCTAATTAAATTTATTGTATTTAGTCACCATGGCAAGGACAACTGCAATGCTATCCAAGGGGTGCAAGTTCAACAATAAGATTGCTCTTAGTCTCATCCAGCTCTGAAACTTCAACCCACAGACTAACAGTCATGTCTAATGGATGGGTACCTTGCAATGATATGTACCCAAGTATGAATAATATTGTTTTGGCGAACCTACTTTGTTTCAGATTCCATGGCTGATAATGTGCTTCATCTATTTTTTGTTGTTGTTCCAACAAAGATGTGCATTACTTTTTTGTATCACAATATCATACCTTAGAGTATGTATCATATTAAATCTATCTACTTATATTTTTCTGTTAATCAAAGCAAGTAACTCAACATGACATTTCCTTACATTGTGTGGTAATATATAAACAAAAATTGTGAGGAGCACATTGTTTCTTTTGAGTTTGCAATGTTGTGACAAAAAATTGGCAAATAATTAACAATGTTTGAAGACCAAAGCAGAGAAGCTGCCAAAATACTACAAAAAATCTGCTGTATATCTTTTCTTTAATTATAAATTATCTTTGAATATTATTCATTTATTAGTTTCAATATTTTGCAACTTTGGCCAGCCAAAGTCTTTTATCACTTTTCATACACAACCCCATTATTTGCAACAACATACTGCTATTTTTTTTACCAATTATAAAATAGAGAATTGAGTGTGTATCATTGTAGAAAATGGAAACTTCATCTTTTTTGTTTTATGAATATGTATAAAATTGAAAAAATCAAGAAATTTTTGGAAAGGGACCATTAAAAACATTTGATTCTCTCATCATATACTTCCCCTGGAACTTTTGGGTAATCTATTAATTTTGGCGATTTTTTTTATTTTAAGCAATTTTTTCTTCTCCAAAGTCTTTTTTCTTTCATGCATCAAACATTTTACATGATTGAGACTTTTAAGTTATTGGCGATTACTCTTTTTCATTATTTTAATGTTTATGGCACAAATTTTTGTGCCATGCTTACATGGCAAAATTTTTT
>JALLOT010000462.1:0-20222 GCA_036939595.1 Thalassiosira livingstoniorum
ATACATTCATGTACATACGAAACTTTAAATAAGAGTTCTACAGCAGGTAGAATTTGTCTTCGTAGAAATGCTCTTGTCTACTTATGTAATATGCAATCTTTCCAAAAGGTAGGTCTACAAGGGGTGAGTCCCATATCTGTGCCAGGGACGCATGAGTCCCAGAAACACATGGGTTCCAAAATACAGCCTTGATTGTTTTGAGAGAGAGAAAGTCATTGCCAGAAGTCATAATATGATACCTTACTCGTAATAATATCCCACCAACTTACTTCAGTAAGTAGGTAGTATTGTAGTAATAGTAACTACTCCTAAGTACTATTGTACTAGAAGAGTTACATACTACTTCCCACTTACCATACAGTCCTATTTACATTACAGTAATTGAGTAGTAAGTACCTGTAAGCAAGAAGTACTCGTGAGTAGGATACAGAGTATTGTACTCGCATTGTATGCATAATAGGTAGGTACAATACTATCGTTATTTTTTTTTATCGAACTAAGGTATTGTACCATACGATAGAATGACGATGTGACGAACTCGTCTTTTTCATTGTTCTCTTTGTCTGCCTTGGGCTTGGATGACGGATGGATGTAATCCGATCACCTTGCCTGAACGAACCTAGTAGTCAACATTGATGTGATCGAAGCAATAGGTACGCAATACCATAAACCCCCGCAAAATGAACTTCAGCCGCAACAGCACGGATGTAGGTAAATAATGCAATGCATCATCCATGAATGCAGTACGCAGAACCGGCGGGAAAATCAACGATCAACTGACGACCAAAATCTCGAATTAATTTCAATTGCATTCCGAATTCAAATTGCAAATTGCAAACAGGCAACAAAACTCACAACAATTGTGATCCTATCCAACAATGGATCCTGACGGTGGAAGCAGCACCGATGCAGATGGGATAACCGCCAGCGCCTCCCACCTCGAACCCCTCGAACCTCCCGAACCCGTCGAACCCCCACCACCCACGCAGTCAACATCCACACCCTCCGCCCCCGACCCAGACCACTACCAACCCCCAGATCCACCGAGATCCCGCCCGTCATCCCGCCCCTCATCGCGATCATCTTCGAGGGTGCGATCGACTGGTTCTGGTTCTCATCCTTCGTCACGGCCAGGCTCGAGGGCATCTTCGACGGCACGGTCGTCTTCCCGGCCGTCGGGTCCATCATCTGGTCCATCGTCACGTACTTCTTCTAGATCCCGGCAGGAATCCTATTCGTCCAATACTCCATCGAATCATTCCCGGCCTAATTCCCGGCCGAACTCCCGGCCTAATTCCCAGCCCAACTCCCATCCCAATTCCCGATCGTCCTCTCGTCGTCGGCTTCGACCCGATTGGAATTCCAATCTTCGAAATAGCATTACCAAGCAGGAGGAAAGCGAGGAACATCAATACAATCAATACAATTCGTACCATTATTCCAATGAGCACGATGATTATTATAATTATAATACGCATCCGCAACATCCACAATCTCAACAACCTCAACGGCAAATTCGTGGGACTGCAAGGGGCGAAAGAAACAGTAGAAACAATCGAAGCAATGGAAACAATGGAAACAGTAGTGGCCAAACTCATCCCTATGAATCCAACGATCCCTACTCCGATGTGGACAGTCAGGCATCTCATCATCATCGGGCCAGTCGTAGGAGTTATAGTTACAATCAACCTAGTGTTCAACAACATCATCATTCTCATCCTCATCCTCCTCAGGACAATAATTATGAAAATGGTGGTAGGAGTGGTAGGAGAGGGTCTTCGTTACACCAACATCCAGAGCATTTGGAACATTCTTATGAGTCCTATCCACAACATTCCCAGCATCCACAGCATTCCCAGCATCATGATATGTCCAGTGAGAATGTGGGATCACCCCATTCGAAAAGCTGGGGGACGCAGAGTAATCGAAGTGACAATCGAAGCGACAATCGAAGTGGAAGCGGCAGAAGCGGCAATGGCAGTCGAAGAAATTCCATACACAATGCCTCCAACATTGTTCCAGCACCACCGTTCAACCCCCCTTCCCACGGGGGCAATGAGGATAGTTTGAGTAATGGGTATGGCGGTGGATACATTCCCAGTGGCGTTGCTGTTGGTGGTGTTGCTGCAGGTGGTGGTGACTCCCACTCGTCATCTCTGCCATCGACACTGTCTCAATCGAGGCACAGTCGGAGTTCCAAATCGTTTTCTCGCTCGGTGGACCATGATGGACGTGATAGACGGGATGGACGCGATGGGCATGATGGACGGGATGGACGGTCACCTCGATCGCCCAGTGCTTCCAACGGTGCCCTGGGCGACGATTACGGCCATTACGACACCATCGACGATAGAATGCCGCGCACCAAAAGTCAAGGGAGTATGCGATCCATGCGCTCCTCTCGTTCGGTAGGATCCGTTGGCTCCCTCCAGTCCATGCAACGCCGTGATCGACAGGATCGCAGAAGTAGTAGAAGCAACGGAAGAAGTGGAAGAAATGAAAGAAATGGAAGGAGGAGCAGTGGGTACATGGAACACGGCATGGAGTTCAATGACAACAGTAGCATGGTGGTGGGGGAAGACGAAATGAACGATTTGGACGATTTCGATGATGTGGATGATAATGCAACGTATGATGCTCTGTTGGACGATGTCAATGATGAGAGGGGGGATGCGTGGAGTATGAGCAAGTCGGTATTTTCAACATTGCCCGATGGTCGAGATGGGAGGAGGAATAAGAGTCGGGGCAGTCGGGGCAGTCGAGGTGGATTGGCAAGTCGGGGGAGCAGGGGAAGCAGGGGGAGCAGCAAAGGCAGCAGGGGCAGCGGAGGAAGTGGCATTGGCAGTCTCATTGAAGGTTCTTACAATGCGTACCCCACAGGAGAGGAAGATGACTACACCAACAATTACGGGGATAACTACGAAGAGGAAGATGGAACAGCTTCCGTCGTATCGGCATCGTCACACTCGGTAGCTCACTCGTTGGCTCACTCACATCATTCACGACGAAATCCGAGCCGATCATCCAGTGCTCACAGTCAATTGTCTCAATTGTCGCAGCAAGTCCCTCCTTCCATGACGTCCATGCACCGTCAAAGTTCCTTTCATTCGCATCATTCCAGCCATTCGCATCATTCCAGCCATTCTCATCCCTCTCAGCACTCTCACCCATCACAGAATTCAAAGCATTCTCATCCATCGCAGGGTTCCGGGAAGGGACGACCGTCTCATCCTGCGCGACAGCTTTCTCAGCACTCGTTGCGGTCTCACCATTCCCACCATTCACAACACTCTCACCAGTCTCATCAGTCCCACCAGTCTCATCAGTCGCATAGATCGCACCATTCACACCAATCGCATTCCAGCACTCGAAGAAGAAGCACATTCCACGATAATGACAGCAATGAGGATGAGGATGACATGCATTCTCTACTGGGTGGATTCCATCGTCTTCAACAGCAGCAGCAGCAGCAACAATTGGAGGAGGAGGAGGAGCAACTTGATCAGTATGGTCAGTATGGTCAATATGGTCAATACGATCAATATGGAGAGCAGCAAGACCTAGTCAATGAATTATTAGACGAGGAAGGACAACCGATAGAAACAGAACATGGTTATGGAGAAGACGCCTCCTTCGTAAGTGATGGGAGGAAATCACGTCGTAGTAGCGTTGGTGGTGGCAGGAGTAGTAGGAGTGGTAGAAAGGGGGAACGAAGGGAAAGAGAACAGAGAGAACGGTGGGATCAGCAGGTGGAGCATCGGGCACCTTCCCCTACCAATGAGCAAGTGGTGGCAGATTTTGGAGATACGTTGTCTCACTTGGAAGAGTTGGGGTTAGGGATTTTGACTGCCGATGAGAGTGGCAAGAGCGAGAAAAAGAAGGAGGAGGAAGAGGATGAGGAGGATGGTGATGGCAAAGTCACTTTGGATGGGGATGACAGTCATTTAGACCACGATTCGACTAATTTGGACGATGTGGCATCTACAAAATCAAAAGATATCTCCAAAACGCTTGATCTGGGGGTAGACGACGAAGAAGAGGAGGGTGGATCATGGTGGATTCCAGAACTGGAAGAGGAGGGGTGGTTTCAATTTGATACTTCGACAGTGTACTCCAATCGCATGCCTTCGAGGCGGACGCCATTTTCGAAAACGCAGCAGCAGTCTCAATTGCAGCATCCGACGGTGGAGGGGGGGGAGGAGGTTACGAATCTGTCGAAAGCGTTGGCAGATGCGGGTGCGGCAGTGGAAACTGCGGGGGAGGTTCCATTTGATGGGGATGATACATCGACTGTGGGGGCGGAGGAGAATGCGGTGGTGGATTGGGAGGAACGGCTGTGGTCTATTGCTCGTACTTATTACAAAGAGTATTATGGACTCAAGGTGGAAGATGGAGTGGATGCTGCTGCAGGGAGAGCAACGTCTCTTGATGCATCAATGGCACATATCAATGGGTCTGCAAATAGCAATGGGAAGAATGACAACTCTGATGATCTCCTGGATGAAAAAAGCATCAAAGAGCAATTGTATCATGATGAATATGAACACGAACAGAAGCAAGTACTAAAGTTTCGAAATCTACTTCTCAAAAGCATCGAAGCTTACGTTGTTGCATTTCATGAAAAAATCAATGGATCCGGTACTATTGAAAAGATTGAATCAGATGATTGGAAAGACCACCCGCTAAGCTTGAATGCTGATCATTACATTCCATTGCCAACCGCTCGTGCATTGTTTTTGGAAGTGATTCATCTGGTAGACGCCGGCACAATATCCTTTGAGGGGGATGACACTACCGACTCGAGTGGACGAAAACAGTCGACAGCCAGTGCCGAAGTGAGAGCTAACGTTGTGACTTCGAGTCTCACAAATGACGACCTTGGAATTTTTCGACGTTACGAAGTTCTATCCACTATTGCAACCACCAAAATTACCAGTGGGACAAAGAAAACTACAAGCAGAAAACGAGTGAACAAGGACAAACGTAAAAAAATCGGTGATGGTGCACAAGCAGAACTGGAAAATTTTCTCTATGGGGAAATGTACGAAGCAGAAGAAAAAAAGGAGGAAGAGGAGGTGAATGACAGTCAGGGCAATGTAGGAGGTGTTCAAGAAGCGACAGAGCAAGAAATTCGAATTCGGTCTGCTGTTGTTGTGACTATTTTGGAAAATAGAAGAAAAGAGAAAAGTTTTCCCTTCATTGAAGATGGACCGTGCTGGCATGATGTTTTAGCTTCCAAAGTTTTGCTCTCCAATGTACATAATTTGATAATGGAGGGCCCCGTTTTTGGACAGCTTCCGGATGATCAAAGTTCGATACCGGCTTCCATGCCAAGCAACATGCAAGGGAGTCAGCTCCAAAGTGTAATGAGTGCTGCTGTGAATCCGCCACTCGCACCACCAGTTGTACAGCCGATAACACAAATGTATGCTCTGAGGAATGTTCCAGTTTTTCTACTCAGGGCTCTCATTTATAAGTGGTACCAAAACAAAGTGGGATTTTTCAATGCGCTCTCTGATGATCCAGCATCAACCAATCAAGTTCAATACAATGACTTGACCCTTTTACTTCATAACAGAGCCTACCTGGCGAAGAAATTTGTGTTGCAAGGTCCTTATGACGCGACACTTACTCACCTTGCAAATTGGGAGAGTTCCTTTCTTTTCCGCGATAATATTGAACGACGCAAGCGAGATGACAACGAGGAGTACACAATTTTGCACTCAGAGATTGTGTCGAGCCTCTTTGCATACCTTGAATCCTCGCTGGAGGGCACAGGCTACAAAACAAACCTTTCGAAATTAGGTGGCGAGGCAGAAGTAAAAGATTCAAGTGATGATGATATTACGATTGAAAATTACACTAACCTTGTAGCTACATGCTTGGAGATAGGACGATCACTTCATCATCTTGGAGTGTGTCTTGGGCGCCGGCAGAGGGATAAGGTCAAAAAGCAGTCGTCTGATAAGGGAAAAGAATCCGTGATACCGTGGAAGGATGACGGAAATCTTGCGAAAGGTGGATTGAACAATGACCCAGAACCAGATGATAAGGAGGCTATGCAAAAAGCTGTGTCGCTTGAGGTCACCGCCTACAAGAATGCTCTTGAAGCTTATAAGGCATCAATGTACGTTCTCAATAAGGTTGAAAAGAGTGCAACACTTGAAGAATCAGGCGCCGATGTGCAAATGAATGGTTCGTCTCATAGAGCTGAGAACGGCGAAATGCGCCAGGGCAGAGATGCCCCTGCCACCCAACGAGAAGCTTCAGAAGTAAGAGAAGGCATCGGAGACGAACTGCATCAAATTAGAGAGGCAAAAATAACGGTAGAACTTCATCTTGCCGACACTCTGACTTGCCTTGGGTACTGTCACGACTCAAAGCTTTCTGAATATGACAAGTCACTCATGGCATATCGAGAGTCCCTTTCATTATACATTAGACATGTAGGTCGTTTCCACAAAATGGTCAGCAATACGCTGTACAATATGGGCACTATTCATGTCGAATTGAAACAGTGGACTGAAGCTTCAAGCTGTTACAGGCAGTGCCTGGCTATAATGAAACGAAAAGAAGAACAGGAAAGAATAAGTTGGCTGCAAAGCCAACCTAATGAAAGTGGAGATATCATCGATGAAAGCCGACAGTCGCAGGCGTTTGTATCATCAATAAATGAAGACATAGCATCTGCATTGCAGTGTTTGGGCAGTGCGCTTTCTCATCTTGGAGAATTTGACGCATCAATGTCTTGCTTTCAAGAATCAATTGACCGCATGGAAGGTCCTCTAGCAGCAAATGGTTCGATGCCTCCTGGGCCCTTTGGCGGCGAAGTATTGTCACAAATGGCGAGGCTGCACTTAAATCAAGCCTCTACGTTATCGAAAGCTATCAACTGGCAGTGTCATTTGCTATTTTTCTCTGGAAGCGAGAACAAGCCTACGGATGACCACCGCTATCTTCTGTCACGTCAAAATGGCATCGAGCAGAAAGGAAAAGACTGCATCAAAAAGGCAATCATGTCAAAAAGACATTTCTGCTACGTTCCAGTGGCAGAAAAAGAAGAAACAGAAGTTGGAATTTTTTCTCAAACTAAGAAAAATGGGACTGAATTGTCGAAATCTTCTGGAAACAGCAGTGATGAAGCCACATTAACAGTTTCAAAGAAAGCCTCTACTACTCAGTTGGCGGCTCTTGCCAAAGATCTTATTCTGGCTGGAAGATTGGAGTTTCGAGTACGCTCTTACAAATCTGCACTCTCCTACTTTTATGAAGCTCTTCTCATCAACACAATTCTGATCTTGCGCGAGTCAAATAAATTTGATACAATGGAAGAAATTTGTGGCTTACTTAGTCCCTTCAATAAAAAATTGTTGAAATCAGGTGGTCCTGCACTCCAGTCATCGGATAAGATCCTCAGTGCCATCAATTCAGTAGAAATCAAATCATCTACTGCAGATACTGTCTTACTTGATTTCGTACAGCTTTTGTATCTAGTAGGAACTGTTTACACAAGAACCAACGAATTAGAAAAGGCCAAACAAGTTTTGCAGAGGTCGCAAAGCCTTCTTGGACCAAGTCTAAAATTAACAAAGAGCCAAAGTGACAGTGTTGAAAGAACAATATCTGAAATTGATCATGCATATATTCGTGTCAAGATCGGGCTTGTAGAGAGTAAAGCAGGCGACTTAAAGTCTGCTGTTTCGGAGCTGAAAGAAGCTGTACAAATTTTCCATTCTGCAGCTGTTCACACAGCTCAGGCCAATAGTGGCAAAAAGGGAAAGACGAAGTCAGAAGAAGCAGACCCAAAGTCAGAACTAGTTGAGATCCAGCGCAAGCAGCTTGAAATGGCTGTGAACAACGGCTTAGCCACTGCCTTGCACAGCTTAGGGGAGATCTACATGACGCAGGATAAACCCGACAAGGCAATGAAGTGTCTTGAAGATTCTGTTCACATTCTCAATGGAATTCAGGATGCAAGGACAGAATCGTCTGACGCAAGAACAATGCAATCGCAGCTTCAATTTCCAACTCGATGCTTTTGGGAAGAAATCCCTGTGCTTTCCACTGTGATGATACTTAGTGACGCATATGAGCGGTCAGGACGGATGAACATGGAGGGAGACGCGGAGCGTTTTAGTTTGCAGTGCTTCGAACGTGCAGTCGGACTTAGGGAGCATTTCTCATCGAAGTTTGGGTCATTGACTTCATATGATACTGAAAGCATTTTAGAGAGTTTCGACGAGTCCCATTGGGATAAAAGCAACATGGATTGCTATTCCGCATTGCTAATGCTCATCGAAAAAGGTGAGAACCTCACCGTTGAAGATAAAGGAAGAGAAGAAAGCTGGAAAGTTGGCCACAAATTCACTTTCGATGAAGACATAATTTCAGGTAACTTTTCAGCCGAAGATGACGACGACAAAGATGAGAAGAACGAAGATAGCTTGTTAACTAAGGAAGATGTGTTGTTTCGGATTGGTAATTTGCAGGCAAAATTAGGTCATTTTGATAGTGCGATTGAATCATACAAAGAAGCCGAAGACCTTACTGTGTCCCGCCTAGGAACAAGAGATCACCCTATTGTTATGAACATTCTACATAACATGGGAAATGCTTACAGAAGCATCGTGCTTTCTTCGTTTGTGAAGGGAAAGGATCCTGTAAAGGAACAGGCCGTTGCTTGCTACTCTGAATCTATCCGCATCTCTAAAGCCTTTTTTGGTAGCCAACACGTGACAGCGGCTGAGTCAATGCAAAATTTGGCTTTAATGCACATGGGGGCGAAGAATGCTTGGGCAGCCATCATGAATGAAGAGAAGCGTGGTAGCAGTGACCTTGATGGAGCTTACAAACTTTTCAGAGACTCTTTGAGGATAAGGAGAAAAGAGAAAAACACCCAAAACGAAATTGAGGTTTCATCCATTTTATTTCGTCTTGGTGACGTGTGCCTTCGAAAAGTTGCTGTCAATTACCAGCAAANTACGTTTTGCTGGTAATTGACAGCAAAACGTAGCGGAGTCTTTACGGCTTGTCGACGAAAGTTTAAAGTACCTGTTTGAAAGTTTGAAGTTAAGGAAGCTATTGTTCGGCGAAGATCATATCGAAGTTGGAGAAATATTCCAGTACATCGGAGTTGCTCATCTTTATCGCTCTCAGGCACTGAAAGATGATGGAACAAAATCCCAAGACGAGATTAATAATGCCTTCAAAGCTTTGGGGACAGCTCTCGAAGTTCGCCAATCAGTTACAAGAACTGAGTCTGCTCCTGATTACAAAGAGTCACCGCTTATCGAAGCTCACTGCCATTTTCATCTAGGCCGTGCAGAAGAGCTGCGCAACCATTTTGACCAAGCCAAAACACACTTTACAAGTTCTCTTCGTCTTTTTCAGGCTGAAGGAAAGCGAAGAGTGTCACAATTTTCTTCTTCTAGCTCTGTAAACAGTGGTGGCATTGATTCGGAAGGGAAAATTATGATTGAACTTGAAGCAATAAATCTTTGGGCAGCGCGGGTTCTTGTTCACATAGCAAATATTCACAAAGAAAGTAATGCACTTGAGGAAGCCATAATGTGTTACGAGGAAGCCCTGCGCATCCGCAGTCAATGCAAGAGTGTCAGGAAGTATGGTTTACACAATGCCGAAATTCAGTTCAAATTAGCAGGAGTGCTTTGTGAGGACCAAAGTTTTGACGATTCAATTGAATACTACTCACAGTGCCTACGGACATATCTAAGCCAGTTCGGCAAAGATAGTATTCACGTGGCCGAAACACTTATCGGCATGGGATCGTCTTTCACAATGAAAGCCAAGTTTCAAAAGTCAATGGTGAGTATTCACTTCTCATGACAAAGTTACTTAGTGTTTGTCTATTTCTATCTAACTTTTTCCCTTCCACTCCCAAAAAGCAATGTTACAACAAAGCTATGCGGATTTACGGTTTTCAAGAAGGTATTTCAGTCAAGAAGAAAAAAGGCATGCTTCACAGGGAAATCGGCCATGTGATAACTCTTCTAAGTGGCGATGTTTTCGATGCATTGGAACACTATCGATCTTCTGTGTCGTTTTTTGAAGAATTCATCGAACGAGATGAGGAGCGAAGCCAGGAATCAAAATTAGAGTTGAACAAGCAGCTGCTACACAACTATGCAGAAATGCTAGCTATTTTGAGACAAGCATTCAAGGGAGAGACTGACGAGAATATCAAGTGTGACCTCTCAGATGAGATAGGAGATGTTCTTCACCGAATGGGAAACTTGTATGCAACATTTGGAGAGTACGATGATGCAATGAGTTGTTTTTCTGAAGTCCTCGTGCTTCAGCGCAAAGTGAATAACGATGAGCTTCGCGTTGCAGATTTGTTATTCAACATGGGAAACATTTATCTTGAACAAGGAATTCCTGACAAATGTCTTGAATGTCTTGCCGAAAGCTATGAAATTACAAAAGAAGCACTTGGTGAAAATAACAAGGAACTCCACTCCACAATGTACTTGATGGGCGTTGCGTATTCTGAACAATCAAACTTAGTCGATGCATTGGAATGGCTCAACCTAGCTCTCTCTGTACTCACAGTAAATGAAGATGAAGAGAGAGACGAGCCTTCTCGCGGAAGAACACTTCAACGACTTGGCGCGGTGTACGAAAAGCTAGGAGAAAGTGAAAAGGCAATCCAATGCTTTCAGGAGACTGCTCAAATATTCAAAACGTTTGGTGGTAGTACAGTTGAACTATCAAATACCCTAAACTCCATGGGCAATTTGTTGCGAAACAACCAAGAGCCCAACTTTGACCGGGCTTTGGGTTGCTATGATCAAAGTCTCAAGATTCGCTTGGGCATTGGCGACAATCTGATGATTGCCAACACAAAAAACAACATCGGGGCAGCTCTTAGTGCTATGGATGATCTAGATCGTGCTATGGCATTTTCTGCCGAGGCTTTGCGAATAAAAACAACTCAACTCGGGTGTGACAGTGTGGAAACTGGTAGATCATTGGTAAATATGGGTCAGCTCTATCTTGATCAAAGGCAATACACCAGTGCGATGAAATATTTTCAAGAGGGCCTTCGGTGAGTTTGATACCCTCATGGCTGTTTGCTGTGCTCAAATTTTTGTTGTTCTTAATTTTCTATCATTGTGTTCATTTTTTTCATGTTCTCTTCATTTGACAGCATATTCCGAAAGGCACTGGGAAATGACCATTGTGACATCGGTGTTTGCATGCACAATATTGGTGTAATAATGGAAGCACGTTCTGACGACGATTCCAGCCTCACTCATTATTTAGAGGCAATCCGTATTTTCAAGAATAGTGACAATTCTGCAGGGAAGAATGGAACACTCTCCTTCAGCCTGCACAATGTTGCCCTAATCTATGCAAGACGGCAAGATTTTCCAGTCGCCTTGCAATATATGGAGGAAGCTCTCGTTTCCAAAACCGCCTCACTTGGTGTAAACCATACAGAAACTGCCGTTTCTCAGCACTGGCTCGGGACGATCCATTTGGAGTTAGGTGACATTGAATCTGCTCTTATAGATTTCAAAAGTGCGCTCAAAATTAGGGTAGCATCTTTTGGGACCGAACATCGTGATGTTGCAAAAACTCTCTTTGGTCTCGGTGAAGTGGTAAGTTTTATTTCGATCATCAGGTGCAACAAAAATTTTGCTTAGAATTTTTCTTATCTTCCCTCACTGCTTGCTTGACATTTTTAGCATTACAAGAGAGACGAGTTCGAAGAGGCAGTAGAATGTTTGAATGAAAACTTGCGTGTCTTAAGACTATATGAATGCGACGATGTTGAGATCTCACAGTCTGAGCTCCTTCTTGGAAATTCTTATCAAGAGCTTGGGCAGTTCAGCACTGCTAAAGATCACCTATTAGAGGCTCTTCAGATGATGATTTTAATTCACGGCGTAAACCATCTTGATGTTGCCTTGGCATTGTTTCGTCTAGGAATATGCCTTTGTGAGACTAACCAATATGACGAATCTCTTGAGAAGTTTGAAGAGTGTCTCCGAATTAGAATAATGTTGCTTGGCAATAGAGATATGGAATGTGCAAATACTTATGAAAGCATTGGCATTGTGCAGCAGAAGAAGGAGTGCCACGACGATGCCATCCATTCATTTGAAAGAGCTCTTGCAATTAAGAAACTGTCATTAGATGACAGTGATGAAGATTTCTGTGTCTTGTTGCATTTTATTGGCACCTCCCTCTTTGCCGTCGGCAGATACAACGAGGCGCTGACTTACTTCATAGACTCAACAGAGCAAAAGAGAATCCATTACGGCAACAATGACGAAGAATATGTAATGGCTGTTATAGACAAGGCAGCAACATACTCAAAAATTGGGGACGTTGACCACGCTATTGAGGTGAGATTTTTTTGCACAGTCTTTCAAATACTTTTCAAATTAAATTGTCTCAAGTAAAATGTCATTTTCAATGTTAGTGCTATCAAGAGGCTGTCGAATCTGGGGGGCTCTCCAATAATTCCTGGGAGATTGGCATCGCACACAAATGCTTAGGTGGTTTCTTTTTCAATAGAAATATGAATGATCAAGCTCTCGAAAGCTATGATGAAGCGACAGCCATTTTTGAATGGGGAATGGAAAATGGGCTCTGCTTCAAAAGCAGGTATGAAGATGCTATCGAGTGCTATGTAAATCTTCTTGAGTTGGAGGAGGAAAAAAGTGGCCCTATCTCCGACGAACGAGGCACTCTATGCTACAAACTTGCAAACTGTTACGTTCAAGTTGAGAATCATCAAGGTAAGAGTAAATTACGTATTCACCTCAAGTACCCATTCCCTGCTTCATCTGGTGGCATTTTCTCATTTGTTGCTTCCCCTTCTTTTTTATTTGCAGAGGCAGTTTCCATGTACAGAGAAGCTATCATGATACAATCCCAGTTGTTTGGTTCGGATCACCTTAGTGTTGCAAATTCACTTCACAATCTTGGCAACTGCTATCGAGATCTTGGTGATCTTGATAGATCTGCCGAGTGCTTGAACAAATCTCTTTCATTATCAACTAATTTGTTTGGAGAAGACAATGCTGAAGTTGCAGACACTTGTCACTGTCTTGCACTAACACTGAAATTACGATCGGAATTTGAAGACGCAATCCCCCTTTTCGAAAGGGCTCTGTTGATCCGCAGAAAAAAGCTTGGGCCGCAGGATATGAACATTGCTTCCACCCTTTACGACTTGGGGTCTATCTTTCAAGTGATTGGTAACTGGAATAGTGCCATCAAGAATTGTAAAGAGGCAATGAGGATTCAAAGAGCATCCTTGGGGGACGACAACCCTATCATATCAAGCACATTGGAATGCATTGGCCGAGTCCACAAGGACAAGAGAGACTTTGAAAATGCCCTACAATGTTTCAACAATTGCATGGAGACGGGGAACCTTAAGCTGCAACGAGAAATCGGTATTATTCATCAGTTCAGAGGGGAAGTCGAAAAGGCGAAAGAAATGTTTGTTAAGGCTGCCCTCTTTGCTCTTGACGAATTAGATCTTTCGGTCGCAGTGCCAGAAGATGTATCCAGTCAAATGGATTTATTGGATTTGGAAGATTTAACACAAAAATTTCAAGCGCGGAAAGACCTTGCAGAGGACAAAGATTTGCTTCCGTTTGCAGACAAAGTCATGTTCTTTGGCTCTGTACTCGTGAGCCTCGAAAAATTCGACGAAGCGCTGGAGTGTTTCAGGTTTTCCAACTTTATTTTTCAGGCAAAGTATGGCCCGGACCATTTGACCATTGCTGAGAATTTTCACCAGACAGGTTTCATTTTAGAGAAGCTGTCTGAATCCGACACACCCCACGAAAGTCTAGAAGAAGCATTAGATATATTGACAGAAGCACTTAGAATTAGGTAAGAGATGTCAACGTACAGTGACCACCAGGAGACTTTTGTTCTTGTTTCTTTTTCATCTTGAGTACATCAGTTCTGACTGTGATATTTTCGTTCGTTATTCTAATTTTACGTTGTTTCCTTAGGAAGCTGCACCTTGTGGAGAGCCACCCTTCCTTGGAAGAGACCATGCTCTGCCTTGGAAAAGTCCACCACAAACTTGGAAATGTGAGGAATGCTTTAACATTCTTGTCTGGAGCAGTAAAAGCAAGAGATGTCAGGCTAGGCAGAAAAAACGCAAGACTTGATGATGCCGATGCTCTCCTACAAGTAGGCCAGCTTCAGCAGCAGTCAGGAGATTATCGGCAGGCCCTTCGCAATTTCGAGGAATGTCTCCAGATAAAACAGCAACTCTTGGGGAGGAACCATCCCAGTACTGGCGAGTTACTTTTCCACATTGCAAATCTTCTTCGTGAAGCTGGAGATCTTGATTTGGCCGAGATGAGATTCGAAGAGTCATTGAATATTCTTGGACAAAATAACCCGGATAGTCTGGAAATGGCAGACGTTCTTTTTAGCTTGGTGAGGCCATTGTTTTTTTTTTGTATTTTTTCAAACATCTTTTCATTCGGTGCAATTTCCCTTTTGACTCACATGTTGTTTACTTTATAGGGAGTTCTCCACACAGAGCAGAAAAAATACCCGGAAGCTTTGAGCTCTTATTTGCAATCTCTACAAATACGAAAAGCTCAATCTGCCCCAACCCTGATGGTTGCAGAAATATTGAACAATGTTGGCCTTACTTACTTTGGAATGAAAGAATATGACAAAGTAAGAATTTCTCATGAATTGGAATGATCCCAATTTTTTGCATCTGACAATTTTTTTGTATTTTCAATGCGAATCACACAGGCATTAGTCTATCATGCTGAAGCACTTGAGTCATTGCGACAAGAACTTGGAGATGACCATGTAGACGTTGCATTTTGCTGGCACTCTCTTGGCGCTGCTCATCTAGAGCTTCACAACTATTCAGATGCATTGGCATGTTTCAACAATGCAGTTGATATTCAAAGGACCGATTACACACTGCAAAGTCTTGGGATTTGTTTGGTACAAATGAACGAGAATGAAAACGCTTTTGTTTGTTTGGACGAAGCACTTAATATAAAAAGCCTCGAATGTGCAGATGAGGATGACGAGGATTTGGCTGAAATTCATCGACATTTGGGTATAATTTGGATGAGGAGGAGAAGATATGAAGAGGCTCTTAAATCTTTTGACGAAGCACTGAAGATAAAAACAGTTCATCAGGCTGGAAAAAAATTGCCAGAGAAAGACCATCGCAATTTGGTGGATTGCTTTGAGGGAGCACTGGATGCTGCCGCTGAAGTTCTTGGCACGCAACACATTAGGTACGCAAAGCTTCTCCATCAAAAAGGAAATTGCCACGGTGTAAACAATGAACATGCTCTTGCTATAGAGTCTTATGTGGAAGCACTGAGGGTTTACAAGAAAGAGTATGGTGATACACATCTAAGTGTTGCAAACACTCTTTTCAACCTTGGAGTTTCGTTGAACGCGAAAGGATCTCCGGATAAAGCCATTCGATGCTTTCTAAAAGCCCTAAGAATTACGACAGCAAGACTTGGCGAAGATCATCTTGATGGTAAGTGCAGTTCGATATGTGGCCGAACTTCCCATCCAATTCTCCACTCTTACAATAATTTTGTGATTTGTCTCAGTCGCCGATACCTATGATCAAATGGGCACATCAAACAAGCTCATGCTCAATTACAGCGAAGCCATTAACTACTTCGATAAGGCTCTCAATGTTAGAAAACAAAACACAGGCGGAAGCGACTTGAAGTCTTCAGCAATAATGCATGAGATGGGAAAAATTGTGAGTGAAGTTTTCATTGAACGAGTGACAGTGCCCTGTCTATCAAGAGAGCTCATCACTCTTTTCTCTCTCCATTTGGCAACAGCACTGTGAAGAAGAAATGTGGGAAAATGCTGAGAGAGCGTTCAAAGAATCTCTAAGAATCCGCACAATGGAGTTGGGAAAAGATAGCTGCGAAGTTGCCGAATCTATGTTCAATCTGGGATTTGTTTATAGGTCTCGTGGTGAAGATTCAAAGGCCCTTAAATTTTATGAAGGATCTCTTCAGATCAATAAGTCGAAACTAGAACCGGCCAATCCTGTTCTTGCTGAAAATTTTTACTCGTTGGGAAGCGTGCATAGCAAATTGGGTGACTGGAGTAAAGCTGTGTTTTGTTATGATAAGGCAGTGAGTATTTACGCCGAAGCGTATGGGCCCGATGACGAAAAAGTTTCGTTGTCACTTGCACGTAAAGGAGATGCGTTACGGTCTGATGAGAAATTCGACGAGGCCCTTTCATGTTTAACAGAGTGTCTTCAAATAAGAAAGTCAGGTGGAAGAACAACGCCTTCCGAGGAGAGCGGTGAGGCTCTTTTCTTGATGGGTATGATCTACTCCCGTACTGGAGATAGCGCAAATGCGACGTCATGCTTTTCATCTGCACTCTCAATTTATAGACAAATGTTTGGTACAAGGCACCCGGCAGTTGCAAATGTTTTGCAAATGATGGCGACCCACTTTGTCAAAGTCAAGGAACTCGAAAGAGCATATTCTTGTGTAAAGGAAGCCCTGAAATTGAGAGAAGCATTACTAGGAAATGATCACGAGGAAACTGGGGACTCTCATTACTGCATGGGAACAATCCTGTTTGCGTGGAATGAGTACGAAGAAGCACGAAGATGCTTCGAAAGATCACGCGAAATTCATCTTCAAAAATATGGAGCAATGCATCTGAGTGTTGCAAACTCAAACTTTTATCTCGGATGTATCAGTGGTGAGTGCAAAATATGATTTTTCATGTTTAGTTTCGTCTCAAACAATTTTAACTCTGATTTTGTTCTGGCGTTATTACAGAGCAAAACAGGGACTTTGATGCGGCAGTGCACTACCTCCAAGATTCACTCCTGGGAAAGCGGGAACATCTTGATGAAATGAACTCAGAAATAGCAGAAAACCTTTCTAGGCTTGGTTATGTCTATTGCGAACGGACAGAATGGGACAATGCAGTTGACTGTTTCTCTGACTGCTTGAAGATACGGGAAGCAACACGAACCGCAGATATGCCGTCGCAAATCCTCGTCGCAGATTCTCTGTATGATTTGGGCACTGCTCTCAACAAAGCTCTTGACACAAGAAGGTCAATGCAATTGTTTACAGATGCTCTTAAAGAGTACCAGCGACATTTAGACAAGAACCATTTGAAGATCGCCAAATGCCACAGTAGCATAGGTGAAGTCTACGAGAAAGAAAATGAACTCTCCAAGGCCGTTAGTTGCTTGGAGAAGGCTGCCAAAATATACGAGTTCAATTTTGGAGCTGGCGAGCCTCGGCTGAAAGAAATCAAAGCTTTGAATCTTGGCAATGACTATACCAGTCAAGCCGAAACATTGTTCCATCTAGCAACTGCACATGACCGTCTTGGAGAAGAGATGGCTGCCTTGAAATTGTATAGAAAGGTATGTTGCGTAGCACTTCCGTCTTTCTTGCAATTTAAGTCTGAATTTCTCATACACTTTCTTGTTTGCGTTGGCAGTCAATGAAATTGTACAAGGCATTGTTTGGACGCGACAGTTTGCATGTGGCGAAAATTCTTAACCGTCTTGCAAATATGAAGGGTCGAGCAGGATCTGTAGATAAAGCGATGGTGTTGTTCGATGAAAGTTTACGTATCCGTATGTTACACTTGGGCAATAACCACGAAGGCAAGTTTTGTCATAATTCTTTACTTTTTAAAGAGTTTACAAAATCATCTCACATTTTTGTTTCTTATCCTGCCCTCCGTTTGCTCTCCACTTCACTAGATGTGGCCGAGACACTTTTCGGTATGGGTATTGTTTTTGAAAAGCGTCGCGACTATGGTGCTGCCATGAAAGCATACTCTGATTGCCTTCGTATCAGATCGTCAAAATTCGGAAGCGACAGCATGGAAGTCGCACAAGTTGTGGTCAATATTGGTGTCGTCAGAGGTAACAAAGGTGATTTCACAGGTGCACTCAAAAGTTGGAACAAGGCACTCGCTATTTACAGGAAGCACAAATTGGGTGACGATGATGCTCTTGTTGCCACAGTTCTTGGCCACCAGAATCTTGCCACAGTTCTAATTCAAAACAAGGGGAGAAATAGGGTATAATGCTTGAGATATCAACTTTTATACATGTATATCACATCGCATATTTCATGAAAAGTAACATAAATGATTAATAACAAAATTCGATAACGAAATGGAAGGCAATAGGGCACTCACGACATTTGAGACGCAAAAAGTCAAATAATACTGTTGTCTTACACTTTGATTTTTCGGAGAAATGCTCTTATTTGGTTAGCAGTTGCTTTCGTGATTATTTTTTTATTGCTGGATATTGAATCCATTGGATTTGGGGTGGTACTTGTTCTAATGCTGTGCAATGGGTTTGGTAGAGCAGAGTGGGATTTGTGTCAGCAAGACCGAATCAAGCAACACTTGCTAAATTACTTATTACAGAAAAAATGATTAAAACAAAACATGTCCTAACTATTCCAGAAATAACATTTCCTTGCACACTGACAAAGATAGATTGTAGGCTCTCTATCCAGAAACAGACAACTTTGCAAATTTGTCAATTCTTTCCAACATGTCGTCCACAAACCTAGAATCATGACAAAAGAAATGATCTCCCCCCTCATACACTTTCAGCTCTGAGAGTTTTTTATCCTGGCAAAGAGACAACCACTTATCCTCACTATCTCTATAATCCTCACTACCATTGAAAAATAGAATTGGAAAATCCAGCGACGGTATGATCTTAGCAGGCTCTACGCTATGTAAACAATGGCACTGTGCCCTCCCCTGATCAAAAGACATCCCACTTGCGAAACAACATTCCACAATGTGATAATCCGCCTTGGATTTTTGAGTAGTCTTCATCATTGATTCCATGATTGATTTGTTTGACATATATCCCGTTACTTTGCTCATAAACCACAACCCGATTCGTGCTTTCAGACTGCAATCTGGACCCACATTCTGACCACAGTCCATTAGAACAGCCGAAGCAAACTTTGTTTTGAGTTGATTGAGGATGTGGAACCCGACATAAGCTCCCAACGAGGCACCAATATACACGGTTTGAGATGGTTGGCAATTTTCCTTACTCGATATATTTTGTGCTGTTACGACACACTCGTCGAGTGTAAGTGTTGTGGAATCAACAAGCGTTCCAAGCCCAGGAAGATCCATCAAAATGGATCGGTATCCTTTCGAGGCAAGATTGCGAGCATGTGGTCGGAACATGGCACGGCTACTCCCTCCACCATGCACCCAAAGAAGAGTGATGTTATTGCTGGCAGAAGTAGGTTCTATCACATCGTAAGACTTGCTGTAGTCAAGAATTGAAACTTGCTGAAAACAATGATTGCAATAGGACTTGATGGAATCTTTTTCCAGAGGAGGGGGGTCTTTGCCATCCTCCATTGGAATCAAGGCATGCTTGCCCGCACATTTTTGACAGAGTTGTTTGGTATCGCAATTTTCGCAAGGGGTCGACTTGTTACTTTTGAAAAGCCCAAAGAAAGATTTCACCAATAATGGGCTTTGGCAGTCATGACAAACGCCGCTCGAGGGTGAAGGAGATTTGGTCATTATTCAATATTGAACGAATTTAATCGGATGAATGGAGTCAAGTTTATGATTGTCTGAGATTTTTGACACAAATACTGTGGTAATTTTCTGAGGAAAATAATATTCAAATGCTCAAATGACTTCGCTCGGTCCAGAGTTAAAAATAGTATTGTAGTAGATGAAACGTGATTTGGATTTTGGGAGTCTCAACGCTGCCAACAACTCTCAACACCAGCTCAACACACAACAACCACAATTCAGCTGATACTATTGTAGCAGATTGTAGCATATGGATGATTTCTTTGGTCAATTTGCATTCCAGTTATTTATCTCCATTTCTTCTTGCCTTTGGCGTCATCTTGGCCGGCCAGTCGTACTGGGTGCCGGTCGTGCACTTCTTTCAGCTCCCAGATACTAGTATCTAAGTGCTTTCATTTCAATCCCTGCTTGCTTCGATATTGATAGCTTTCAGCTGCCATTGCATCTCATTGCAGGCATTGCTCAGCATTGCATGCTGTTGCTGGTATTCTACCATAGTATATTGGCCGGCTGTTGCTTTGTTTCCCCTTTTGTTTCCTTTTTCCCTGCTCCCTGCATGCAGCATGGAGGCCACACTAACAGTGACTCGCTTCGAGGCTGCGCGTGACCTGCGATTTTTTGTCACA
>JALLOT010000463.1:0-20090 GCA_036939595.1 Thalassiosira livingstoniorum
ATATAACTGGGGTACATTAGAGTACCATACGAACGATCTTGTTGTATTTTTTTTTGAAAAATACACACCATCATAAAGAAAATAATTTTATTTACCAAGACATGACAAATATTTTTCGTTTGACGGGTAAAAATAAAAAGATACTGCGATTTAGTTGAAGTTTGTCAACTTCAATGTTTTACAAATCCGGACAATTGAGAACAATCTTTTTCGAAAAAAAATATTTTGTATATGTTTTATTTAATGGAACGCTTGTTTAAGTTATACCCATTACTAAATATTATTTTTAAACTTGATTCATTTAAGTAAAGTTGCTTCATTTTAATTAAACGCTGGTACTTAGGAAACTTAAGGTATGTACTTTTAAGGTATGGTGGTAGTAGGAGACAAAATAAATGTGCCTTGCTTTCAATCAGGTTTCAGGACACTTCTTTTGATTGGCAAATGCAGGCAAATTAAAACTACGTATGTCAAGTGTCATGTGTGTTGTACTGGTTGTACAAAATGATGATGATCATTGGTCAGTAAACAAGATCAAGCAAAGATCAAGTATTAATTGATCTACTTACATTCAAAGTCAGGATCCAAGAACAAGAATGGTCCAATATTATTTTTGGTGAAACACAATTTCCACAATTCAAGAATAGATCCAAGTTCAAACCATGTCAGGATTTGAAATGATTGAGATGTGATGTTCTGCTGAAATTGTCAACTTTAAATCTTTCCCAATATTGTCTGACCCTCCCCGTCATTACAGCACTGGTTCCTATTGGATGATGGCACAACAAATTAAAATGCAAATGGGCATGAATTTTGAATTCCTCTCACTCTTATTATCTCCTCATGTGCTGGCTGCAGAAGGAGTCTACATGGAAGACTCATTGTCCATTTTTAGTTTTTGTTGTAGTTGTTAGTTGGCATCACCAACACAAGAAAATCTGAGAGAATCTGCAACAGTGATGATGAGGGACTCAAACATAAAAATATAGTTATTGACCAATTGTTTGATCATTATATTGATAGTTGAAGAAACAAGTTGGGATATGCCACTTTGTTCCAATTACATGGATAAACAATGAGAAATCTATGCTCACAATTATTTGTTGCTCTTGCTATAGGACACTTTTTTGTAGCTAGTAAGTATACATTACTTCATCCATTCTGTTTTACTTTCCTTGCTTGAGAGTTTCTACTCAAAAAATGGAGATATATACAGTAGACAAAGCTGATCCCAGTAGGGGAGATATTGCTAGAAAGAAAAGATAAGTGATAACTTGGATAAGTTGCAGTATTTATTAGTGTGTATCAAAGACCCTGGACACAGTGGTGCTCTTTGAATGTGTGTAAATGAAAACCAACATGGTTGATGACAAATAAGTGTTGTTTTGTTTTTGATGTACCACAATAAGGCTTTGTTTGAATGAAACATGTGGTATAAATGAGCATTTATTTTTTTTTGGAAAATAGTTTTATTGATACTTCTTTGTGTTCTTGACTGATTTTTAATTATACCTTCCACTTTGAGCCTCTTGTAGGAATAATGTTTGTCATTTGAAAAGATTTTGTGACTGGGTTAAAAAGAGAGCCAATATTCCTGGAGATTTTTGTACTTTTCATAGCTGATAAAATTTTGATCATGATTTCATTAATGCCAATCAATCCATGGTGGCTTGGTCTTCTCTTATCTCTGTGTACCCTTTGATGGATGGTGGAAGGGGGATAAAATTACAATTAACTAGACATAATAGTCCCTTTTATAGGATAAGGTGGACATTTTTCATTCAGATGGTATTGATTATTGTTAGATAATATTTCCACTGGAAATAGATTTAAAAAAAATCAGCCTAATTACTAATCCCACCTAATATCTTTTCTTTTGAAAAAAATGATTTTCATTGTGAACATTGAATAGGACAGTCCCATATCCAATTGATATTAACTCCAGTGTCTTTTTGATATCATTAGACTTCTCATCACTTTCATTTTAGGATTTCTTCTCAGAATAGCCTTGTCTCTAAATATCCTACTACCTCTGTTAGCCATAAGTGATTATTCAATCCCTTCTTTGTTTTCATTTTGACTTCAATGAGCCTGACTATCAAGATTCATTCAAGATAAATAAATTTCAAAAAAGCTAGATATATGCCTTTTGATCCTTTCCTTACTAAAATACCCTCACTCTGGCTGGATACTACCAAGAAGCTGTGCTATATTAAAAATACAGTCTTTGGGTTCATGCAATGGAAAATACCTATCTGATCTCTAAATAGAAAATAATGACTACTCCTCCATTTGGATCAGTGTTACTGACTACCATAATTTTGTATCCATTCATGAGCACATCAATTTGTTCCCTTTGTCAGTCAAGATTTCATATGTTGAAATCCAAATCATCATGTCTTTGATGAGATTTGTATTTTTGACTATTGTCATTATAAAAAAGTCAAGAATGTTTGGAATATCTTTTTTGAATCAAAAAATGTTTCTATTTGCATTTTTAAGAAAATGAGTCAATGCAGTTGTGAGTGACAGTTTTTATTGGTTCTTGTCCAATGTTTTGTTGAGAAATGGTGAAAAGGTTGATTTTCTTGTACCTTATTCAATTCATTTGGTTGATATTTTTTTGATTCTTGTTGCATGTACTACTACTTTGATGCCTGTACAAGAAGCACCTTCCTTGTTAGGACATATAATCATACCAATGTAATGTCACAACAACTTGTGAGAAAGTTCCAGATAGCAGCTACATTTGATAAAAATTGTAGTGGAGTCGGCTATTTGTCTGATGGATCTCTGTTAAAAAGAAAATATTAATACAGTTTATTCTGTTGAATAAAAATCTATCTGAATGGATCTTTTTGCAGGTTTCACAAAATGGTCAGAGTTGAGCACAATCAATTTACTCCTCCAGGTTTTCAGTTGGATGGTATAATGTAGTCAGGGTTATTGATCAAATTCAAAATGAGTTATGTGTTGTTTACTCTTCACTTGAACAAACACACTGGTACTTGATGCATCCATTACAAAAATCTTGATCATTAATACTGAATATTGATATTGTCAGGTTTTGTTTTAGTCTTTGTGTGTTTGTTTAGTTCAATTTCAATAAAACTTGAGAGCTAGTAGGTAAAGTAATGAAGTTGAGGGAACGCTGAGCCATGTCATTACTAGACTTGAATAGGCTCTATGTTGATGTTTATTGTTGCTACATAATTATTGTTTGATGTGTGCCATGTCCATGTCAAAAGGGCTTCAAAAGTATACTGGTTTTCACTAGATCAATTTGGTAGTTGTTGTACTGTCAGTCAAATCATTATATTCACCCACCATTTACTGTGATCTGGTTCATGGTTGTCTCAAAGTTAAAAAAATAAAATTATTCTTTTAATACTTAGCACAAATTAACAGGTAGTTTTCAAACATATTTTTTGACTGATAATTTTTGAGGATGAAATGAACTTGACTGCTTTTTACTCTTAATGAGGTTCTACTTTTGTTATTGTCATCAGTATCAAAAAAGGATAAAATTAGATTATAACTAGTAACAAATGATTATCTCCTAGTGAACAGTGCTTGTATTAACACCATGAAAACTACAAGTACAAGACATAATTGGGATTTCTTGGGTTCAATGCTAATCACAATACCAATACAGCTAAAAAAATCACCTTTGATATTGATAAATCATGTTAAACTGAGACAATAATGGCTGTTACTCATTCTTGGTTGTACTCTGGGTGCACTGTGACATTACTCAGGAATGTCAGAAATGTTGATGGCAACGGAATTATGTTAAACAGACATAATATTTAGGTGCAAAACCATCTACACAATTAAAATTACTGCTCTTAATTGCAACTCCCTCATAACCAAAAGGGTTTTTATCAATTTTTTGAAATTTGGAGTAAAACCTACAGATGGATTACAATACGGATACATACTCTGCTGTTTTCTACTATTTTTTGATAGGGGGTGTCAATTTTGTCATGATCAATAGGAATTAGCAACAAAATATATCTGCCATATAGTAATTAGTTGATGGTGCTACTTGCATTGTATTTTGAGTTTGAATTGCTTCAAAACAAAACTTCTTTGGCAAACAATTTTATCTTTATCCAGAAGATGATGCATATTATCTAGTCCAAAAATAAAACACCAATACATTTTACTACATTGCAAAAATCTCTTTAAATTAAAAAAAAATAGTTTTGTTTTCATATTCATTTTGGAATGTTTTTTGAGTTACAAGATAATATTATTTTTTGATGAAATCATATTTGCTTGTATGAAAATATTTTATTCAGTAAATGTTTGCTCAACACTACCCAAGCCTGTCCAAACCAAGGAGTTCATATTCCTAAGTCAGATTTTAGTGAAATCCTTAAAATAGGGTGTATAACTTATGATCTAGTTTGTTGTGATCTTTGTTGTTTTTTGGTTTCAAATGTCACTTCAGAGAATGCATCTTTTAACAACTTTTGACTCCTAGTGCTAATATTTTGATCCATCATCTAGTTTTATGTTGATTCAAACAATTTTGATTTTGAATAGTACACTTTGACCAAAAAATGTCTCAACTTTTGTGAGAAAAGTTTGCCTGTATATTTCTATTTATTTGCTCTCTTATGTCTCATCAAATAAATACTTGATAAATTCATAACATGTACCTATATAGCCTCAACTACTGTATTTTCTAGAATCTTTCATTTGGTGTTAATTGTTTATTTCTTTCCTAATTAAAATTAAAGACATAATGAAAATATAGTTTTAGGTGATAGTTTGACATTCAAACATTATTGAAGTATTTATCAGCTTAATGGTCCCTTATATACTCTCTTGTACTACATGATCTCCCACATGATACATGACATTGTTATCTTGTTTCAAAATGAGCCAATCAAAATGAAACAAGAAAATAGGCTGTGTGTATTCTCCTTTTTGTAGACTCCCACATTCTTTCAAAGCATCAATTGCATACCAAAGTTTGATCTTGAGGAACTGATTAAAATTTCATACCCAGTGATGGTATTGAAGTTCCTTTTGGATTAATTATTTTGACACAAGTTATTGGTAAAGTCAAGATGCAAAGGTTTGGATTAATGTTCATTGATTCATGGATAGATTCATATGCATATACATCTAGAGTCCTTAATTCATATGGATGTGAGAAACTAAAATCTTGGCTTTATGATATGTATGTTGATATTGTGATTTCACTTACTTGTGAGATAAGTTATGAGTGCAAGAGAATAGTTATGAAATTCCCCAGAAGCTCTATTTGAAGTATAATCATAATTATTTAAGACTTCTTTCTTGGCATATTCATGTTTAGAGTCAAAGGCAAGTAAAGATACAGAAGAGATAGGTAGAAAAAGAATGGTGAGTGTTGACAATGGGTAGACAACAAAGCTCATTTGTTTGTACCGAGAGCACAATTTAACACTTTGTCTTCATTAACAGTCTGACACTGTACTTGAAAATTTTCTATTCCGCAATTTCTGTTGTACTATCTGAGAATTTTATGTTTTCTATTTTAAGTTTCTTATTCTTATTTGTACCCTAAACCCCAATTAAAATCATCATGTTTTTTGGTAATCTTTTTCAATATCATATAAATAAATTTTTTATTGGTTCAGTTTCAATACATTCTTTTTTGTGTTCATTTAGATTCTAATGTATTACATTTTGAATTTTTATTTTTTGAGTTTTTTATGTTGAATGACAATGGTGACAAGTAGTATTTCTGTTGTGCTTAAATTATTGGTTGAGTATTGGTTATCATTAGTTTTGTACTTTTATGTTACTTATTTGGCTCTTAGTAGAATTTTCTTATTTCTACTTTGATTGTTGTATTGACTAGTCAGGCCACTTACCCCCAGGAGAGTGTTTTCTTACATGGGAGTACTTTTCACAAAGATTATATAATCTTTTTATGCTTTACCAATTTTTGTTGCTTTGCATATTCAAGGAGTATTTTCTATTGAAGCTAAGGAGTGTTTCAAAATGAATTCTTCCTATTCATGCCTCCAAAGCATACTAAAAATGGAAGAACTTGCAGTCTATTCAAGCCTTTTTATGATAACTTGTGTAGAGGTGAGTCAAAGTGAATATACAAAAATCAAATGTGAGTAAGGCCATCAATTTTGATGCCAATCTCAACTGTCATTTGATCACTTCTGTCATTATCTTTATGCTGCAATATATCATAAACAATTCTCCCCATGGTACCCATGGTCTCTCAGCAACAAATGCACAAATGCTATACTCAAACAAACCTTTTTCAGAGCAAGTACAACAACCTTTCAAGAGTAGTGAGAAATTGACACATACCATTTTAGATTCTTCAAGCTGTTCCATATATTTGACAAAAAATTCAGTTGCCTCTTTCATTCATTACTTTGAATGTAACACTGTCCTTTCTCCAGAGTAGATAATCAAGTTTGAAAAATGTCTTTCATGACATCCCCAGTCCAAATGAGGTGATCTTTGTGCCATAGCTTTATGTACCTTGTTTCTAATTGTCATCTACATTCTTTGTGTAAATATTTTTCCCTCTCTAGAATACTTCAAACTTTTGAGTATTTGTTACCACAAGCTTAATGCATTTGTCCTTTATCATTTCTATTGCAACATCTCAATACAATCATTTCTAATTAATCTTTATCAACTAGGTGGTTAATCACCCAACAGCCCTAACTAATTAGTTAGCTTATAAACCCCACCATATCTCATCAACAAAATGGGTTCAGCATCCATGCTAAAGTGGTTTGGGACTGCCGAAAGGTATCAGGAAGAGGTTCCGTGCTTATTTTCCTACTTGGCCAACTCTATTAAAGGCCACAGCACCATGATTGGCAGCAAATTTTGGAAAAAATTGACACTAACTAAATAGGTAGCAACTTCAAAGTTATTGCACAAAGTCAAAATTTGATATTTTTTAATAAAAATTGATTATATAGTTTGCCCAACACATGGAGGATAAAAGTGCTACCTTACATGTGGGTGTTTGTGTAACTTTTGTCTTCCAAACTTTAGAAAATAGCAAATTGATCGAGGTAAAAAAGTTGGAAAAAAATTGTGGAAAATGAAGACAAAAACTCGGTCAAAAATCCAAGATGTCAACCCCGAACGAAGACCATCATGGACAAGAACTCTCCCAGCACCATATCAACTGAGGCTGTGCATCAGTCTGTGGGAAAATTGCAGCGCCGGAGCCAACAGTCCCATTAATTGAGGGTTGTCGGGTCGTTTCCCCGTTCGTTCGAACATGTCGATGAGAGGGCAATGGGACAAAATCGAGGGAAATAATTCAAAGCTGGCATACTGGATGAACAGACTCCTTTTCATCAAAACCTTGTGCCGTTAAAACTGTCGCGGACGTCACAACTACCCGAATTATGCAAACGCCGCCACCTCCATCGACTGCGTCTTCTGTCAGACTCGCTCGGACGTCTCGGCAATACCGGTGGGCATCGTTGCACCATTCGTCATATTTGCAGTCAAGCAAAGGAAATTAATAGATATTTGTAAGAGCGTTTTGAGTTTGGTACAGTCAGTCCGATCATCAGAACAGCAATAGCAAATATCAAACGACAAAAAGATCAAAAACGCCACACAAACTCGCTGTCATCTTACTCTTCTTTTGTCTTGTTGACACATAGGTCGATCTTTTTTTCTTTGAATGCAGTTTTTCCCATCATAGGAATGATGAATAGATGGTGTTTCCCTTGTGGTTGTCATCGAAGGTGATTGCGAGCCGTTCGCTACGGATTTTCCCCTCGAGATGCGAGGCTCGTTCGAGGATGTCGCGATTCTCCTTGCGCTGTCCATTGCCTCAGTTCTTCCTGTGGTTGACGATTGGTGTTACCCTTTCAATGATGCTTTTATTAACCAGACTCTAGTTTCACAAGAGTGACTTCAATCTGGAGTACAATAATGTATCGGATTGTTCTTTGCCAAAGTAAACTCTTCGACAAAGCCGAGAACAGGTCCCGGCACCCCTCTCGTCGGTCGTGGCAAAGGCGTAAATGGAGGATCTGTGATGTCAGGATGGAGCAATGGCGTCCCTGGGTTTGCGTTGGGTGTTGGGTGGTGTTGTTGATGTTGAATTGGTTGTTCAAACACCAAGCTCAGGTGGAAATGGCCTCGAGATGTCAACGGCATCGATAAAAATTTACGCCAAAAAATGCAGCGAAGGTGCTGGCTATTGGTGCCTGTGGCTTCAGAACCACCCAGCCAAAACTTTGTGCACTTTCAGGGAATGTTCCTTGACATGTACTGAGGTCCTCTGTTGATTCTTAGCACGTAGAAGTCCAATATGAAGTTTGCACAAAGGTCATAAGGTGTGTTAACTAAATAGTTAGTAACTAACTAATTAGCGACGTTGGGTGATTAACCATAGGTATTATCATGATGCTGTACAACAAATGTAATAATCTAAAAACTAATTACAGCTTTCTCTTGTGATGTTATTCATACACAAAAAACATTATATGCTATCAGTACACTTACTGCATTGTGGACATGATGAAATGGCAATGATACAATGTTTTTTCAAGTAATCCACATCTGATATTGTTTCTCAGTATCATGAGACAATCACATTATAAACCAATCACTTGTTACATAGTCCTCAAAAGTATTAGAATGATTGGTCAAAATAAGCTTTTGTGATAGACAAACCCTACAGACAGCCTATAGAATTGCTCTGTTGTTGATTCTTTGTGGTTTGGTTACTATTTTGATGCCTTGAAAATGATCACATTTCTTAACATGCAATTGCAATAATTCAATGCAACAACAGTTTTAAGCAAGATTACAGTCAATAGCTATTTTTGGCAAAAAAATTATTTAATTGTTTTTTTTTATTGAACTTTTGAATGATGGTTCTCTATCAATAAGTAAATGTTAGATCAACACAGATTTATTTGTAAGTTTGTACAGAATGGTACAATTGTTTTTGTTATTTTAAAAACAATATTGGAACTTAAATTTTTCAAGGTTGCATTGTGATATGGATGAGTTAATGCCTTCAAGCTTTTCATGTTACTAGAATTAAAAATCACCAGTACTTTTTTTGATACATTGTATGTCACACATAGATTATACAAATCTAAACACTGCTCCTGTAGTAGCATTCATGAGAAAGGTTTGAATTACTCTGTTACACTGTTATGCTTTTTGATTATTTTTTTTAACAGTACTAGGTGAAATAATATATTTTATATAATTTTTGTGCATCAAATTACAGTAGTTGTGTTTTATTATGTCTTGATTACATTACTCTGGTTTCACATGTCACTTCAGCAAAAGAAATTTAGCTTAATTTGATTATCAGTAAAAATAATATCATCCATCCTTTTTTCATCTCAATTTCAGTAGTTTTGATTTTAATTTTAAATGGTATAATGATGAAAAATATGTATCAACTCTTGCAAGAAAAGTTTGCTTTTATATTTGTTTTTGTTTGAGCTCTCATCAAATTATGACTTGATAAATTCATATCAAGTGCCTATTGAGACTCAAAGACATTAGTTTTGAAGAATCTTTCTCTTGATGTTAGTTGTTTATTTCTTCCCTCTTTAAAGATGTAATAATATTTTAGATTATTTTTCAGTTTGATGTAAAATAATGTTTCAAAAGTATTTACCAACAGATTTCCTCCTTATTATTTCTTGTACTACATGATCTTGCACATGTCATTATTTTCTTGTTTTGAAATGAGAATCCAAGCAAAATAAATCAAAGAAATAAGCTGTGTGTATTCTCTTTTTTGTGAACTTCCATATTCATGTGCTTCAGACCAAATGAACAGTGAGCTCTCCCAAAGTGTTCATTATATGTCAACTCTTGAGATTGGGATGCTTATGGACACTCCATACTCAATTATGACATTGAAATCTATGCCAGCTTGAGTTTTGTTCATGATGTATGATGTTGTTGGTACAGTGAATATCTAAAGATTTGAAGACCTGAAGGGTCAGTTTTACAAATGCTTTATTACTTTACACATCATCAGATGTAAGGTAGGCCAAGGCTGTAAGTTAGAGTGCAAATATTGACAATATTTTTCTTAGTTAGTATTGGCTTCATTGACCTAGTGTTATAGTGTCCAGAAAAAATAATTTTCTTATATCAAAGATTTCTATTGGTGTCTAATTTATCAATAAGACTAACTCAAGTGCTTCTCACAATCAATAAATATGATTAAAAGTACCAAAATATGAAATCATCATCTACATCTAGTCTTTAGTTTTAATCTGAGTAGTGCTTGGAATAAAAAAATCAAAGACAAAATGTTAAGATAAATATCTGGTAAGAAATTTGCTTGTGTGGTATTTATTCTCTCATCAATTAAATTCAACAAATACTCTGTAAATATAGGTATCCCTATCCCTAATTGAAAATATCAGATTGTTTTCCTTGATTAAATATTTTATCTAAATCATCAAATAAACAGCTGAAGATGATTTTTAAAATGTTTTAACATTCTTACCATCCTTCTCTTAAATGAATTAAAGATGATTTTTTGAAAAATCTTAACATTTTTTGATTAGAAATAATTTACAAGGGCATTCTCTCTCAAAGTGTCAAAATTAACATTTTGCTATTACCTCCTAAAAAAGGTATTCAATAGATACTCCATACTCAATGATGAGATTGAACAATTAATCAGTATTGAGGGAAATGGTTACTTTTTTGTTTAATTATGATATTTAAACATAGATGAGAGATACAACTAATTTATCAGCCTCTGGGTAATTGCATGTGTCTACCTGTGAACTGGATGGAGAGTGGGCACAGCAAAAGAATGATGATATTAGTCATGGAAGGGGTAGTATTACTTACTATGAAATGTTTTCTCAGGGGCCTTAATTATTTTAGACTATTTCATGGTATAGCCCACTGATTAGTTTTTTTGGTGCCTCTCAAACTACATCATTGGTACTAATAGTACAAGGCCACTTCCCTGGGAATAAGAAGCAAATAATCAAATACGCCCATCAATATGTGGGGTCATCCTTTGTGCATTGATACAAAATGTTGGTAAGAATTTGTCATGATCATAATGATGATATGCCAAATATTTTGACCTCAAAGCTTTACGGCTATGTCACTGCAATGAATGCTCTTCATTGATTCCAAGAGATGTATAATGATTTTGATATTAGGAAGATACCTTTTTACCTGGTTTACAGGAGACAATTTTAGGTGCACAAACTGACAAAATAACAAAGATTAAATATTTGTTGAATTAGTTTCACAACTGTTCACTGACTAGCTACCTTTTACTTTAAGCTAAAATATTTTAGAAAATTAGAAATTTATCATTGTTTAAAAGTAGGAATGAGAGCTTTGGAAAAACATTATCAATTAAAATTTGCCTACTATGCTATGATCACTCACTTGTATTATATAGTGTAACTAGTGCACTAATGAATAACTTGGGACAATCATGTTCTGATAAATACATTGTTACTTACTTGGAGCATTCTTGTTAATAAGTTTCGAATGATCATCAGAAGCTCAGAAAAAATTTTTGCCCATACAAATGAGCTCACTTTTCAAAACTTATTCCTTATATTTTTTGTCACTCCTACCTTGGTATTTTCAGAAATTTTTAACCAAATAATGTCAATAATGATATTTTCATAATCTGGGCATCTGGGCAAAAAATAACAGCACAAGAAGATTATACCTTGTAATTGACTCTTCAAAACATAAAATGATATTGTAATAGCATTTGATCCCATTTTTCTCCCAACAAAAAGTTTATTCATACTCATACAACCTCATTTTTTATCTTGTTATGTCAATTACTCACCAATTCATCTAAGGTAAACTAATTACTTGGTAAAATGCTCATAACTTCAAATGCATTTCCATTCAATTTGAGCAAAGTAATGTTCAGGACTCCCTATGACCATGAAAACAATGATTGGCAATGATTTGAATATTTGTGGGATTTTTTGCTGAAATTTATTTTCTGCTGTGTAAGGGTTAAAGTATAACATACTCATAGGTCCCTTTAGGTAATTACTTTCCCCACTTATTTTGATGGTGATGCAATTTTGTGATCCCAGCCTCCAAAATCTATAATTGGCATATTCATAGGTTTTCCATGAACTGAAAATTTTATTTCTTCTAGGTCATGTTTTAATTTTTATCATTTGATATATCTTTCATGATGAACTAATCATTTAGAGAGTTCTATAATTCTAAGGCTTGGAATCCAGTTGGAACAACCAGAAAATTCATTTCAAAATAGCTTGGGTATTCAATGCAAAATACAGCTCTACCTAAGTACTTAAAAAGAAGTAGTGATGGAAGATCACATTATAAAGAGGTTGCATCATTTGAATACTTGATCCAGCTATTTATATAATGAAAGAGGTTAAAGCTAAAGCTTGTTATGTTGTGTTTTGAGTGGCTTGATAGTAGTTACTAACAGCCAAATGGGGCCCACTCAGGCTTTTCCAAATACCTAAGTAAGTACTTACTAAGTAAGTAAAGGCCCACACAAGTCACCTAATTTCTTAAAAGATTGTGATCTAAAAAGATCTCTTCAAACCGATTCACGACCCAACCATTTTGCGATATTTATTATCGCTTTATCGAAGATTTCTACGTAATTAATACTAATTCCTTTGCGTTACAGTTATTTTCATCAACATGACGAAAATGTCATTCTTACACGCGGAACCAATCCTGGCGCTTCTAATAATGTCAGCATCATCAATCATCATCAATCATCAGCGAAAGTTCAACAGCCATTCAGTCCGCCATTTCCGTCAACGTCTGATAGAAAACAATCTTTTGATCGCCACCATGAGAGCAGGAATCATCGCCCTTGCCGCTATTTCCAGTCTGTGCGACGAATCAGCAGCAACATGGTTCAACCCCAACAGTGCTGTGGTGGTTCAACCTCCATCGTTCGTTCTTGGAATCAGAGGGGGTGCCAACGAATATGAGACCNGAATATGAGACCAAGTTTGAGAGTTTGAAATGTAGTGTGATTGAAAAGGCTGCCAGGAAGGTGTGTGCTCTAATTGCTTCCATTGTGTAATATCTACTGCTGGCTCTAACGACAGCTCATCCCCCATTCAACTCTTTTAGATCGAAGATGCCCGAAAGAAAATAGTCGACGAAGGCAGCATCATCCCCGACTTCGGAACCAAAGCCGAAGAAATCTGCTCCGCTGCCCTCGAAGAATTCACCCGCTCCGCCCCCTCCACCACCGACGACAGCGTCGCCTCCGCCGCCTACGCCCGCAAACTCGAAGAACTCGAATCCAGCCTCGACGCCCCCCTCCAAGTCCTCTACCTCCGCCAACTCTCCCTCCTCCGCGAACAGGCCCTGTCCTCCTACCGCTCCGCATCCAAAGCCTCCGAAGCCTCCGACTACGAAGCCATGCTCGCCGCCGATGCTCAATTCCTCCGTGCTGCCGAGGCTTCTACGCGCAAATCCTCCACTTGGACCTATGACGCCGAACGATCCCACCTCCAAACCATCATGAATGAATTCGCACAAACTACGAAGAAACTCACGGAGTCGCAACTGAAGTCGTCGCAGCAACAGAGCACTGCCATGCAATTCTTACAGCATCAACAACAAATGATTCAACAACTTCAAATGCAATTGTATGGTCAGAGTTCTCCGTGGAATGTGGGTGTGGCGTATCGTATTCCGGATACCAACTTTAATTTGCAGGGGAGTTATCAGCAGGGGAGGGCGAATGTGCAATTGAGTTGTGTGCCGGACGAATATGCACCAATGCTTGGACCGAATGGGTTTACTAATGGTGTTGGACCTGGCAATCTTGGGTTGTCTTTGAATCTTAGTATTTAAATGATTTTCAGATGGTATGAAAAGAGGAATAAAAAATATATGAACAATGTTTAGATTTGTGTTTGATATTCGTGCTTGATTTGTAAGAAAAGAGAATAAAATTGATCCATGGTCTAGGTATATTCAAATGTGATAGGGGCCACTGTGTAACAGCACCAAAGCGGTGCAAATAAAAAATGCACGGAACTTAATGTCCATAGGAATAATGCCTTCGCCAAGTCAATTTTGGTTTGGAAACAAAGCTGGTTCGTTTCAGTGTTAAGAGGGAAATTCAAACGTGTTCATCTACTACCTACTTATTTATGCAGTTTATTGGGCATCATTCTTAGCACAGAATTTGAGATTCTTTCCATAAACACGAAAAGAGATGAATACAATCTTTGAAAAATATGCATTTTGGTTGATAAAAAGAATCGGGAAGCATTGTGAGTGTGCCAGCCAAATATTCTGTTTTTTGGATCCAGATTATATTTCTGTCAAGTTATGGGGCAAGATTATCAAAGAAGAGAATAAATGCTTTCAGAAGCCACATAGAAATACTGAACTCTAAAAGCAATAAGCATATCTCGAGTTAGAGTGAAATTAAATTGAAATAATTGAGTTTTGGATCACAAGAAAAGAATCTTCACATGGAACGGTTGTATCAATAATGAGATGACTTAGAGGAAGTAGAAACCAGAACACAACCATTTTTGCTTTGTTTGAAAATTATTAGTTTCAACCAAAATGAGGATGAATTCAAAATTCATCATGTATCTTAAAAAATTACAGAGCTACAAAAACTTAAGCAGACATAAACTTTGTTTAGTCTTTCTTTATTGAGTCTCACTTAGTGTGGTATTACCTCTAGTGCATGAATGGGCAAAGTCAAATTTTTCATTTTTGAAATCATTCTTCCATCAGCCAATGGTCATGGAAAAAGAAAAACTCCAGATTCCAACATTTTGTCCATCAATAACTTCTAGCTCTTCCACCTGCCAGTACCACTCAGGCATCGAGTACACCAGTGGGAAGTGGACTGTGAATTATTATAGTATTTATTGAATGATAATGTTGATTATTGTGTCTTCTGACTGAAAAGAATCAAGAAATAACTCAACATTTTCAATTTTTGAAATCTATCCCTGTCGGTAGCATCATCTTAACCTCAAGCAATGTCATCTCAGTCTTCGTACTGGCTCTATCAAGACTCTAATTGTATGAGCAAATCCTGCTTGCTGATCATATTATATCTCTTCCAGCTCTGATTCTTGATCTCCCCCTTGCAGCAATTGCTGTTGTAAACCAAATAATTTGGCCAATGCAATCATGTTTGTTGGCTCCTCTGATTATTCAAAAAATAGCAACAGCAGCATGAATGAAAAAGAAGACCCTTCAAATGCAAAAAATCTCCTGTGGTTCTGACACATGGTCCTGCCAGATAATCAGTCTCACAGAAAAGTACAGCATCTACTTCATCAACTAAGGACTTGCTGAGGGAACATGCTGCCTGACAATCATTCTTTGTTCAGTCATTGGCACACTTCAACCCCCCCAAAATGCGAGTGCAAATTGTAGGTTTTTGTGTTCAGCTCAATAAAACAGATTCTTGCAATGTTGTTATTTGCATATTATGCAATCTGCTAGCCACCCTTCTCATCTACTCTCACCCAGCCCTGCACTATCAAGCTAAAAGTGATACCCATCCACAACAATGGTATTTTTCTGCAATAAATCTACTGACCAAAATTCTATTTTTAATTGTCTCATTTTTTGATTTCAAATCTAACACCTTGAAATAATCTATGCTTGAAGCAGTGTGTTGACATTCATTACTATTTTTTGGTGATATGGCATTTTCATCAATGACAATTTTTTACCACAAAAATTGGCTTCGATGGCCCTCTACTGAGATACATTACTTTGGGTACAAAGAACAAGATAGGAAATAAATCATGAGCTTTGAAATGTGGCATCATTTTGATGATTTCTTGAAAGATGCCAAAATATTTCTAAGTTTTGTTCAACCAAAGCTAGACATGATATTTTCCAAAGAATCCCTCTCTTGTTATTTTTTCAATACCCAATTATGGATGATGAAGCTGTTTTAAATTGCACCAGTGTGATGACAAATTCCTTGCAGAGATGACTGTTTGTACCTAGCATCATATTATTCATCTGAAATACCAATTGATTATTTCTAGAGAAGATTTTTGCATAATATTAGCAGCAACGATTATGACAGATGCTTTGCCTTAGTTTATTCAAATATCTCCTTGTAAAAGAAAGAAGAATTGATGTTGTGGATAAAAAATAATATAAAATGCACTTAGTGGGATTGTTAGTTGGAAAAATCTGTTCATTATTTTGCAGCCCTACTAACATGACTGTGTCAAACTTGTCCTGATCATGTCTTGAGGACAGGGACAATACCCTTATTGACCCCCAAAGTTGATGCTATGCTCATTATACAATACCTTATCATCCTAACAGCCATTTTAGAGATAAAAGGGATATGGGAATCAGACTCCAAGCCTGGAAGGTGACACTCTTGCCTTAATTATCAAATATGGCCATTTTTCACACAGTCACTGACCTAGCAATCACAAAAATTTAGGAATGACAGCTAAATGGGCATCTTCATTCAGGAAAATGAGCTGGGAGGTTGCCTTTTTTATTTTTGAACTGAACCAACCAAAAACTTAATAACTCAAAAAGAACAAAAATCTAAAACTCCAACAAGCTTCAAAAAGAGAAAAGGTACAAGGTAATCTAAGACAGGCAAAAACCAATTGGTTGATCGGATTGGTTTTGTTCAGATTTCAGTTTTCAAGATAATCCCTTTCAAAATTTAGTATGGCATATAACCACCCATGGTACTTATTTTTTCTTTCAAAACAATCAATGCATGAATAAGAAAAAGAATTACTGTAACATCAAAAACAATAGCTTTACAAAAATTTCAATCACGAATCAAATATTTGGAGGTTTTACCTGAAAATTTACCACATTAAAGCTGAGAAGTTCTATGACACAAGCAAATAAAATAAAATTCATATTTTTTGTGATTTTTGTTTTTGACCTAACACTTGATATTTGCCTATACTGTAAATTTGACTTCAATTGACAACAAAGTTCACGGGGACCCTTATATCTTAAGACTGGAGAGTGTTGCTGGTACCAGAACCCCTCTATTCTATTACCAAATGATCATTCTATGGAATCCAAAAAGAATTTATTTAGTATTCTATTTGGTTCTTTAGATATAAGCCCCCCCTTTTGGAATCCAATATTGCATTCTGATCTCCAAAAAGAAAGTTGGGAATCAAACTACACTGCATTGTGAAAATACCAACACCATAGTGACTCTAATTGACCACATAATATTATGATTTCAACAATTCACCTCCTCCTGGACATCAAAAGAAACCCAAATTTCTTCTTATTTGCATATTCTCATTTTTTCTTATCCCTGTCTGCATCAAATATCTCCCCCATATTAGAGAGTACTCATTTGCAATAGAAACTAAGGTGGATCATCAAAACTTCCCTCCCCAACAACTATAAAATCATACACTTTTGGACCCCAAAAAGCATTCAATGAAATGTCATGAAAAACATTCTGAAATACATCATTTATTTTTTCCCTCAGAATATTTCAAAACAACATATTATGATGTCACCAATGACAAGTATAAGTATAAGTAATGAAGAATATCAAATTTTTGTCAACTATATCATAAGATGAGAAGGTAAAATATGTTGATTGAAGGATCAAATTCCCACAGGACTAACCACAAGACATTGACACAACTATGCATAAAAAAGTCAGCTCATACAAAACTTCTCCCTAATGTAAATAAATAATTAGTGCACAATCATGAATCATTAATATCTTGTTTGACCCATATATAATATCTAATTATTATTTTTAAAATTTGAGGAGTAAGCATTCAAAACTTGTCCAGTCAGTTGCTCAAAACCTGATAGAATCTAAACATTTTCAAGTAATGTAACTGGCTGTGGAATATTTCTTGCAATTCCTTCTATTATTTTAGACTCCAGCAAGATTTGATTTTTGTCAAGTCTCAGGAAAAAATCTTTGTCACAACAAATGCATGTACAAAATCAGGAATATGGCATAAGTCAGAGGAAAGATTATAGCTATTCCCACATAGAAAAAATATGGTCATGCCTTGCAAGCTACATTCTAGCAGCATGTGCTCTTGAACCAAAGGAATCAAGACTAGATGTGAGAATCTTCCAAGATCTCATGTGAAACTTGCTTCTCAACTCTGCTTTCATTTTGTGTTAATTGCACATATTTTGAAACTCAAATCTGGGATCAGATATGCTTCATTTGTCCTTTAATTGAAGTCATTCAAATCATACCCTATGTCCCAAAACATAGGTAGTCTCAGTGATTCTACTATGAATTCTGGAGATTTTCTAATATTGGTAACAGAGCATTGTTTTTACTTGGGGATTCAACCACTGTGGCTCCTGTCCCTCACATTAATCATTGATATGGTGCTGTTTTTTGTTAGATTACAGTTTATAGTGGCACCAAACTCTTCTGTGGTAGCAATCCTAAATAATCCAATCCTAAATAGTCTAATCCAATCTAAATAATCTAAATCTAAACCTAGTCTACAAAATCCTGTGCACTCAGGATTTGAAAGAAACACAGGTACAGAATCTTTGGAAGTAGGTTCCCTGCTAAAAAAACAAATTTTTAATGACATTCCCAAACTGTATTCCCTTGCTTGAACTATTGACCTTGGATCACATGTCCTTCATCCATACATTCTTCCAACTGCACCATGCTGGTTCAGTTTGCTTCCACCACAAAAGGCAGACAGTAATGATCAATGCTCATTAGTGAACAACTCCCAACATAACATGACAATTAGCAGACATCTGATTTGTTCATATGTAATGCTATCATACACTGACAACCACACAAGAAACAAGCACTACTTTCCAACAATGTGTCAATATATTTTGCTAATATGTAGTCATCCTACCCTTGGATTAATGTCATTTCTGAAGTGGAAATTCCCATGACTGATATTCTTGGGGATGGCCTGCTCACTGGGATCTTGGGAAATTGTACGGCAATAGTTTTTTTGTCCACGCAATGAAAACAATGCTAACATAGGATACTCAATAGTGAGTGATTCCCAAACATTTTTTGTTTACGTTTGCTGTTCAATATTTTCAGTTTATTAAAGTAGATGATACACTAGATTTGTGTGTTTAACAATGTCTGCTGTTCATATAATTGATTCTCAAAATAAAGTTGGTGAGTTATTTTTGCACTAGCAATGATTTCACTATTGTAGGTACTGTCATGGATGGCACCATTAAAAAGAGCAGAAAAAATAGATAATTTTAGGTATGATTCACTAATTTGGTCATTTGGGCAGTAGGAGCTGCATCTGAAGAGAAATGAACATAGTCCATAATAATAATAATTTTTTCCTGCACCTCTTCTGAGCAGTGAACAAGGGATCTGAACTGCAAGTTCTACCTGTGTGAAGGAAAAGAATGGATAGGATAAAATTATTCCCAATCATCAAAACAGAGGACAAGGTTCAACAAATGTGGCAGGAAACAGCCAAAGACTTCTGTACTTGCTTTTTTCTTTTTCTTTACCCAAACATACAGCTTTTTTATACTTCAAATGTAGCAGCAGGTTTCTATTTTGTTTGTCTAAATAAAAGTTAAGTTTTTGAATTACACCAGCAAAACATATGAATCTTGGAGAAGCCTTTCACCTATGAGGAGAGGAAAATTAGCTCCAGAACCACCCCAGCACCAGAGCAGATCCACCAAAGTCCCAACTTAGCTCAACAAATCTGCAGCAATTTGCTCAACTGTCAATGGCAATGACAACAGGACAAGAAGAGGAAAGGAATAACCAAAAAGCAATCAAAATAAAAAAGTATTATTGAATGAATTCACATGATATTTTTTCTAGAACACCCTCCCACACTGAACAACCTTCAAACATCCTTACAAATTAAATATTCTTGTACCAAAATACCTCCCAAAATCAAAAAGTATTATTGCATGAACAAATTATTTTTCTAAAGAGCCTTCCCACACTGAATAATCTTCAAAAAAGCCTTCCAAATTAATTTTCATTGTATCTTGATCCCTTCAAAAATTTGAAAAAGTATTCTTGCAAGAGACCACAAATTCATTTAACTCGTTTCTGTCAGCGGGCGGCTTAGAACCATACTCTTGCCATTTTGCTC